>PVKA01039813.1:0-19203 GCA_004027165.1 Ctenomys sociabilis
ATAAAAAATAAGTAAACAGCTACACTCTTAATTTACTGATAAGAGACATCTGCTATAATAATGTCTGTAATTATAATATCATGTATGCACCTTGTACGATACCAAAACAGTATGAAAACAGTTTGCAATGTATTCATTTATCGAATCTGTCTTGTTAAGGTGTCTTAAAACTGTCTGATTGATATTTGTACTTCAATAAAATAAAAAATAAATTAAAAAAAAAGAATAAAGAGCTCTCAAAATGGTAGCTATGCAGGACTATGTAAAATATATTAGATGAATCCATGTCAAATGTCATTGAAGATTTCTAAAAAGCAGTATCTATCTTATGTACATATTTTGTGCGTGCATGTGCATGTGTGTGTGTAAAAGATGAGGAAAAAGTATTCATAAGTTAATAGAAAATGAAAACATACTTTTTAAAGTTTCTAATACTAGAGGAAAATATCATGCCATGTCTTATAAGTAGATTATAACTCAAAGATACAGTATAAATCTTAAAACAAAAAATTAAGTTTAAATAATATTGACATTTAATTAAAAATTAATTAAAAATCATGTATTTCAAAATAATTTAACTAAGAAAGTTTTCATGATAGCAAAGAATTACTAAGAATGAAACATAACATAAACACTGGAATGACAAATATATGACCAGCACTTCTAACAGTTTAGGAATAGGATATCGCCCAAAGTTCTAGTATGTTATGGATATGGATATCGACTATAATGCTTATTGGTGGCCAGGTGTCACTTGTGGGACTGAGTTACTGCTATTTTGTTTTTCTTTTTTTTTTTGTTTTGTTTTGGCAGAACCAGGGGATTAAACTCACGCCCTTGCCACACAAGTGCTTATTCTACTAAGCCATCTCCTCAGCGCCTGCTGTTTCCTTCATATCCATCCTGTAGACCTGGATAGAATCATGACCCATATGGTGAAGGAGAACTCCCCCTGTAGATATGTTTATGGAAATATTCTGCTGCTGTATACAACAGAATAATTCAAAGAGTGCTTTTGTATACCTCTTTTTATTCTGCGTTTGTTTGCCCTATTCGGTGGGTTCTTTCCATTCTTGTTTACTTTGTTCCATGGACTTTTTGACTTGATGGTTTATGAGGAGAAATCTGATGTTATTCTGATGGGTTTTCCTTTAAATGTGATCTGGTTCTTCTCTCTAGCGGCTTTTAGTATACTGTTCCTATGCTAAATTTCTGGGATCTCGATTATTATAGGTCTGGATGTGTTTTTAATTGGGTGAATGTTATTTGGAATTTTATATGCTTTGGTCACCTGAATTTCAGATTGTTTCCCCATATTTGGGATTTTTTCTGCTATGATTTCTGAGTACATTCTTTTTATATCATTTGTATGGACTCCATCCTTCTCATTGATGCCTATTAGTCTTATATTGTTCATCTTTGCATCACCATGCAGGTGATCAATTATGGTTTCCTGCATCCTAGTTGTTTTTACAAGATTTTTTCTTACCTTTTCACGAGCTGCAACAGTATTTTTAAGGTCTGAAAGTCTATTTTCATTTTCATTCAAACTGTTTGCTAGCTGGTGATTGAGGTTTTAATTTCCTTTATAACACTTTGAACCTGCTTCATGCATTCTATTTCTTTCCTATATTGTTCATTCAAGGATTCCACCATTTTTATATTCTGTTATATATTTTTTATATGTCTTCTTTAGAAGCAATTAGTATTTCTTTCATTATAGTTATCGTTTCTATTTTTTTAATTCAGATACTATTTCTGATCTGGTATCCTCTATACCTTTCTGCAGTTGTTTCTTTACTTCAGCTGTGATTATTTTAAGGATTTCAAGTGTGTGATTTTCAATTTCTTCTATGCTATTGTCTCCTGCATTTGTTCTGGCTGGGCTCAGGGCCTGAGAATGTGTTTTGCTCCTTCCTTTCAATATTTTATATAGCACTGTCTTCTGACCTTTGGCATAGAGCTTTGATAGGGTTATTACCTTAACATCAGGTCCAGATCTGCAAAGTTCAAACTCATCCGGCTGGGTGTGGCTGGTCTGGCTGCTGCTGTGCTCCACTTCTTCCTGCTGCAGCCCTTGGAGGTGAAACTGCTTTGCCACTCTGGCAAGATGTTCTGCTCCTGGATCAGCTGGGTGGGTTTGCCTCTAGCCTCTCTGCCGGGAGTTCTGCTTCAGGGCTCCACACCAGGCCTGTCTGATGGAGGAAGTTCCACTCACCTACCAGGCTGGGGCACTGTCTCGAATAAAGATTCAGCAGGCCTCTGGTGGTCTCACTCACTCCGGACATGGGTTCTGGGTGGAATGAGGATCAGTGCATCCCAGGAAGTCCCACGCATGTGCTGGGCCTGGGCTCTCGGTCAAATGAGGACCCAGCAGGCCCTAGGTGGTCTCAGTCATACTGGCCATGGGCTCTGGTTTGAATCAACTACTTATAAATTATACATACAGTTTTATGCTACATTTTCAATTAGTAACCTATAATATGTGAAAATTGTCTTCATGTTTTGAGAAAAAGTTATTATTTGAAAAACTTAAAGAATTTAAAAGTTATTTAAAGAATTTTACAACTATAAAAAAGTTGTCAGAAGTGCTTTGATCAGAGGATAAGAATAAAATGACCTATTGAACCAAAAGAGAACCATCCATGCACCATCACTGAATTGGTTAAAAGAGACTTCTGCAATGTGGAAAGGAAATCATGATCTTCTGAAGAGATTAAAATATGATCAGATCATATCCAAGCCCTGAAATATGGATACTGGGCCTAAATATTACAGTCAAAGCAGTTAAACATTTTCAAAATGAAAATCATAGAACATGCCATCTTTCCTATGAGAGTAGTAAAACATTTTTTTCCCCACAGGTCCTAAATGTGTTAATTTGAAAGAAATAGTCCAGTAAATTTCACTGGTTTATTACAGTTAAGAATTTTCTTTGTCAAATGATTTCATTCAGAGAGTGAAAAGACAAAATAGTTGCTTGTATTTGCAAGCAGAAGGGAAATACAACATAAAATAAGCAAAATAAGCCTTTCACAGAAAAAAGTAGCCATCTGTGGGGTGAGAACTAAACATGTAAAAAAGATACTCAATCTCATTACTCATCAGTTAAATATGAATCAGAAGTACACTGGAGTAATTTTAACCAGATAGGTAAACTTTAAATTTGTTACAGACTGAAATGTCACCCCTGAAACTTTAGAATGTGGCTTTTTAAATTTTTTGTGTGGAACTAGGGGATTGAACTCAGGTCCTTGAGCCTGCCAGGGAAGCACTTATTTCACTGAGCCATCTCCCCAGCCCAGAATGTGGCTTTTTCTTAAGATATCATTTTCCAAGAGATAACTAAGGTTAAGTCAGTTCAGTGGGATAGATCCTCATGCAGCATGATTGGTGCCCACCTGGAAGGGGAGAACGGGACACAGAAAGTATCGAGGAACTGGCATGTTAATAGAGGCAGCCCCTTAAAAAATTTCAAAAGAAACAACCTACCAACCCCCTGGTCTTCTATTCTCCAAAACTATGATAAATAAACTTCTATGTTTATGCTACTTGGACTGAGTTGTGTGGTTGTGGCAACTCTGGCAGACTAACTCAATGACAATACCATGTGTTGTTTGACAAGTTCATATAAAATGTTGAGGAGGCTAAGGCAGGAGGATTGTTGTGAGTTTGAGACCAGCCTGAGCTACAAAATGAGCTTAAGGCCAGCCTGAACTGCATAGTGAGACCCTGTCTCAAAAAGAAAAAAAAAAAAAAAACATATAAAATGTTGCATGTGCATACACAACTTCTCAGAGAATAAGTTGATAGAATCACTTCAGAAAATATTTTGGCAATAAGCTGAAAAATTTTATATAAGGCAACTGCTTCACAGTCTTATAAGGACAGTAATATGAGCCTGAGGCCATATTCTAGAGTGTATGAGAGCTAGCCCCAAAAGGTAACAACCAAACTGCCCATCGGCAGAACAAAGCTGCAAGGAACAGGGTTACAATAGTTAACTGCTAGGTTAGAGAGCCAAGCTGATTGGCTCAGCATAGTTGTAGGTATGAATGGATTTATTGAAAAGCAAAGTTCTACCCAGGCTGTTGGTAGAACCAATCAATAGGCTTGTGGCCTGAATGGAATAAAAAAGGGAAAGATGGAAGACTTGTTTTTCAGAGGTACAGCAGTCTCTGAATGTGCCTTGGATGTCATCTCCAGTCTGGCATCTTAAAGTCCTCAGCCTTCCACACACATTCTTCACACAGGACTCTACAGTGAGACCCAGGCCCTCTAATTTCTATTATACCCTCCTGATCTCCAGGACACAGAAAGCCCTCCTGCACACCTAACTCTGTGGGCAGCCACCGTAAGCCTACAGTGTATATCCATATATATATATATCACATTAAATCTTTTTCTGTAGTGAACACTGACTGATACAGGTGCTATTATTATTTTTTACTGTGCAGCTTTTTGGAGTGATGGAACACAACAAATATGTGTTAATATGCAAAAGCATGAATAAATTCTACAAACATAATTGTGAGCAAAAATTCAGATGCAAAAATGCAAAGACTGTATCATTTCATTTACTATAAAATTCAGAAATTAGCATCAGTATCTACAAGAAACGTAATCAAGGCATTCTCTTCAGAGAAGAAGGAGGCAGGACTGGGAGAGACTGGACCAGTCCTGTGCACTGCCTCCACCTCTTTCCTACACTCTCCTGCACTGGGTGATAGTGACATAATGATACACCCTCTGCAAAAGCCCAGTGGAATAATTAGGATGCATGAACTTTTCTGTCGGTATTTATTCTTCAACGTAAAGTTCACTTGAAATTCAGGGTAAAACATTTCTAAAAATGTCTTAAGGCATTATAAAAGTTTCTCCACTCTTTAGGTTTTTCAGTTTTTTTAAGCTCAAAAATAGAGAAAGAAAAGATGCCAGTCTTTCTCAAAACACTCCAAACAACCTCTTAAATTAAAAGCTGAAGATCCTCAGCTTATGGCATCCACCCCACTCCACCCTACTCCCGCTCCTTCTTCACTTGACTTCTCCATCCAGTTCTGCTCCCACTCATGACTCCCATGAGCATGTCCTCTTAGCTCTGAGCTGTAGCCCGAACCCCCGTCGCCCCCAACCCAGCACCAGGTATAGCCTCAGGTCTCGTCCTCACTCACAACACGCATCTGTATGAGAAGGCCTAGCTCTCTCATGATGTCTTCCTCCACCTCCCTGTCAAATGCACTACCCTCTTCTATGCAGGGTTATCTTGTACTCTGTTTCTTGCTTATCAAAGTAATCATTTGATAACATTTTCATTAGATATACTAGTTTTGTTCCAAAGTATAAGCCCTTCAGAAACATGGCTTTTGTCTTTCTGTGTTGGGGTCATTTAGTTTTCAGTTTTGATTTTTTTTTTTTTTTTAGTTAGTACAGTGGATGTTCGCAGCACATAAGGATTAATCTCTTTGTGGGGAGTTGCTACATGGATGGAATACATCTCAGCTCTTTCTCTGTCCCCTTCCCCCTGCCTTCCTTCTGCCTTTCTTTCTTCTTTTGATCCTCTTCCCATATAAAAAAGATTCATCTCACTACTTCCTGTTATCTATTTTATTTTAATCTTTGTTTGTATTATCAATTTCCCTTAGAAGAGCAACCTTGCATCATTTAAGCCTTTGTGTCTGATGCATTTCACTTAATATTATGGTCTCAAGGTACATCCATTTTTATACAAATGATTCAAGTTTATCCTTATTCAAGGGAAAATAGTATTTTTTAAAAAATATTTATTCTCTTCATGCAGAATGGAGCCTGATATGTAGTAGGAATTCAGTATACATTTGTCTGAAGAAGGAAGGAAGTTTGCTCTTCATTTTAACTTGGGAGTGAGCTAAGTTCTTTTAGTGAACAGATAGTTGTCAAATGAAAATAAGCTTTGAATTAATTAAATCATGACTAGCTTTGAGAAGAAGACTCCAAGGAACCACAGCATTTACCAATACTCCACAAAGGGCTTGACTTATCACATGCCAGTTCAGCATCACAATAATCCCTTCCATGTAATTTGGTAGAAGGACATTATCTCTGAGGTAACAGGAAGTATAAAAAATCTCTGCTTGTTTCTTCTCAAAGGAATTGTCTCAGGGATACAAGTACAAACTACGTAAGGCTGTAGCCTTCTCGGTAAATGGAATGGTTTAAGCAATGGAATTTGAGATCAATTTCCTTGAACTAAAATTTACCATAAACAATGAAATAATGGATGAAACAGTTTGGATAGAGTCTGTCTGTTTTATTTGATAGGGTTTCCTGTATAGTGTCACTGAATTATTACTCAGTATGAGTTGCCTGCTATTTCTTCTCCACAATCAAGTGTAGATTAATTTGATAGAAAATCACCCTATGCTGTTCGACACATTTTATAAGATGATACTACAAATATATCTTTGTCTTCATTTTAAACAAGGCTGTTAATTATGTGTTATCCCAAACATGAATTCCAAATAAGTCTGATATTAGAATTTCCAGTTTTTAAAGAGTTCCATTAAAATGCTTTGGCTTAACTCCTCACTTGGCGAGTTCCAGTCCTCCTGCAACTCTCATTTACAGTTGGCTGATGTTTTTCTTCATTACAAAGAGTTCACCCTAAGTAGTCAGAGTGCTCTTTTCTCCTTCATCAGATTTGGTCCACAACCTATGAGAAAGCATTACCATCATGCTACAAATAAACACCACAGGTCACCTTCCATTGATTTATTATTTTATTAGGATCTGAAGTCATTATCATGGATGAATGCGCACAAGGTTATCATGCTAAATCGAGATCAAGATTGAACTGAGTATGACACTTTCACCTGGATCTCAACTTGTTAAACTCAGTAATTTTCATCAGTTTTCTTTTTAACACTTAGGCCTCTAGGTCATGAGCCCCTCCCTCATGTTTTTGTGTTCTTTGAGTAACTCTAAATTTTTGCTACTATTGGCATCAAGATTTGTTATTGTGGTTGGTCTTTCAGGTTACAAATTAAAAATACTTTAGAAATGTTAGGTATGTCCACATTCTTGTCAATATCTTATGAATCACAATGAATGAAAAGGTAGAAAATCAAGTATCTGTACGTTTGAGCAGGTGGTGGAAATTGGTTAGCATTTAGCTCCACACCAGACTGATCCCAATGTGACCAGGACCACCTCTGCCACATTCACAGTGACATCTTGCTGGCTGCCCCATTCCCTTCACACAGACGGTGCTCAAAAAATATCTGTAAGTGGGCTACATTTGTTCATTTCTGTTGGACATGAACATATCCAGACTGGAAATATTCTTTGTTACCCATTTACCTACATTAACTTTTTTTTGTCAGAACTGGGGATTGAACTCAGAGCCTTCTACTGAGCTATCTCCCTGGCTCCTCCATTAACTTTTTTTTTTTTGTAATTTTTTAGGGAATGGTCTTCAGTGTGTTCAGGGTCCCACTACTAGATCTGACTCATAGTGATCCACTTGTTTACAGCTTCCCAAAAGCTAGGATTACAGGCACACACCACATGCCCAGTTTCATTCACTGTCTCAACATGCCCCGGGGATGGGGCGGGCTCAGCAGTCCTGGGGATAGAATCTCCACCCATGCACCTGTTTGTAGGCACTTTACTCTTCCGAGATATTTGACCAGCCTGTTTTTTTTTTTTTTTTCACCATTAAAATTTCTGACTCAAATAATTTTAGTTAAAATGCAACCTTTGAATATTCTGATGAACAAATTATGAGGCTGGAAATAGTAGCATACTGCAATATTATTTCCCATTAAAATGTATTTCTTTTTCAAAAACATTGCATAGTTAACACTCTGTTCGATAGGCTCCATATCCAATGATTAGGAGAACTTGGAAAACTATGTGCAGATTCTGTTATTGTCTAAATAATACAATGACTTTTTTGACATTCACTTTGGTTTAGACTTTTATTTTTGTACCAGGGATCGAACTCAGGATCTTATACTTGCCAGGCAGGCACTTATGCCACTGAGCTATCTCCACAGCCCTACCTTAGATCTTATAAGTAATCTAGAGATGATATAAAGTCAGTAGGTCAATGTACATGGGTTCAGTGCCAATAGCAGAACATTTCGTGTAAAAGACTTTAGCATCTTCAGATATTTCTCCCACAGGTGTCTTCAGATATTTCTAAGGTGTTCTGGAACAAGTCCAAGGCACAAGTGTACACTGAGATCCAAGTACTGTTCCCAACGAAGAGGAAAACTGTATGTAATTTTCTGTCCTTAAATGTCCTATAAGAGAAACATAACTCTCAAAGGTTTAATAACAATACTTGTGAAAGTTATAGGGAATGAGTAAGTAAAATCATAACCAAGTGCAAATTATTCTGATAGTCATTAACATGCAAATAAGTCATCAACAACCATAAAAGCTTTCACACAAGAAAGAACTCATCTTTCCCCATTATCCTGCAATAAAAGATGTTTACAAGGACAAAACTTGAATGCTAAGTTAAATAAAACTCTTCCTATATTTTGTTAGGGAAAATTGGCATGTGCTAATTCTCAAAAAAAAAAATATACATGAGAAATTCCAATATCTTTTAAATACTCTGAGGTAGATATATAAACAACATAAAATAATTTTTCACTCTCTTGAGTAAAGTATGTTAGCCTAAGAGAAATAAAGAATGTGAGGAAGTGCTCCAAAAGATTTATGGGCTCAGCTTGCCCTTTTTAGTTAATTAAGTGACCTCAATAAAATGGAGGGCATTCATTTTTAAATCTCAGTATCCCAAGACATTAGATTAGACCTGAAAATCAAAACTCACATGGTCATCTAGTTATTAAGGAAAGGCGATTTCATGGGTGGATTAATTTGGGTTTTTATTTCATCTATTCTTTCATTAATTTTTTTCTTACAAGTTCTAGTATTCATTTTAGAAAGACAACTCATTACTTTTTTTTCATTCTAATGAAAAAGAAAGAGAAAGAGGTAGAGCTACAATGGAAGGACTGCAGAGAAAGGTAGAAAACGCATATTAAACTCTTGGTTTATATTAGTTTTGTGGATTGCTTTATATTTCATAAATAGTCATTTATATTTTCATAAACAGTCTCTATGGACTATTAGCCTATAAAATCAATTATTTCAGCATTAAAAATCTGTATTGAAATCATATGTTAAAGGAAGAGATAAGGTGGGAAAGAAGTTCTATGCAGTTTTTTTCCTTATTTTGTTATGAAGCAGAAAGACAGACAGTCATCCTGCCATGTAGCCCTCACAGATGGGTCCAAAACCCTGGCTTTCCCAGAAATGGCCAAGAGCAGCCCCCTGTGAATATAGCTCTAGTTGGAGCCAGAGGGGGCTTGGCCTCCAGAGCCACATCATTGTGGAGGCTGCAGAGAAAGCTTGCTGAAACCCAAGGGCTAAGGAGCATGAACAGATGGCAGACACCAAGTAGGGCCAAGAAGTATGCAGAAGTTTGCTTTTGAAAAATGCAGTTCAAGTTTTGGGCAATTGCTTCATCAACTGAAATTTCTCCTGTGCTTGCATCTCTTGTGTTTTATGCGGATTTTCCAAACTTCATCCCATAGGATGCATATTCTGTGCAAAAAAGCTTTGTCATATATGTTTGTGCTTCAACCACTTGCCTACACTTGATTTTCTTATTTTATGTTATGGAATTTAATTATGTGCAAATGATTATATGCCTGAGCCCTAATTCATGGTGTGATCTTTCACAAATATCAACTTGCTCTCAGTAGGTCTCAATTTTATTCACATTCTTTTTTTATTCATGTTGCAGCTCACTACAAAATATTATCTATTATATAGCCATTGCTACTTTAACTAGTTTCATTAAAACATTCCAGTACCAAAAACCTAATATGAAACAAACAACATCAAAATTCAAAGGCTAAACAATAAAATGTGCTGCAAAATGTGTCTAATTTTTGTTCCCAAGCCTCATGCAGTCATGGGGCACCTTCTGAAGTTTGTGATTGATTCTTTTTTTAATTAATTTTATTGAGAAACAAATAGTAATGAGACAGTTTCAAAATTGATGAGTAAGACAATTTCAATGATTAATACATTGGATACGCTCATCTTCATAGTAGATGATGTAAACATGATATCCTGTCCAAAGGCTGCTAGTACAAATAGTTCTCATTGAATTAAGAGAAAGTAGCTGTATATCTATCCTCTTTTTATATGTATAGATACAAAATGGTCCTTCATTTATATCCCCTTTTTTTTTGTTTAGCTTTGCCAGAGATGGATACTCCACCACCATTCAAATACTGTAAATGTGTGAATTCAGCCAAACAATTCAACACAGTCCAGCAGTCCACAATAGCCACGGGCCATCCACAGGACCAACAACATCGGAAGCTGTGGAACAAAATCCTCCACAGCTCAGCATATAAACATGGCCCCACTTTTTATACCTCATTTTTATACATTTCTGCTGGATGGCTAAGACCAAGGTAAAGCAAGACCTATATAATGAGAAACGTAACTTTCATATTTGACGTGTTCACTCAAACCCCCTCAGGATTTATACTGAAACCCTCCTGCAATTTGTAGATCCTTTGTCAGTGTCAGCCATGTGGAAGAATCACAGCCATTACTTGAAAAATTTGCTCTCTGTGAAAGCCTGAATGTTTTCTCTCCATGTAACTCTTCTTAAGCATACTCTACATCATTGATTACTTTCCTCTGTGGCCCCATAATATCCTTGATCAGAAAATTTAGGACACCACTGAGTTACAGGATATTATAGCACAGGTTCTCTTGTGTCCTGAGTCCTCATTGACCTTGAAAGGCTAGGGCCAAAATGTTGGCTGTCCTTGTAGCCCCTCTTTTTCTCTGATTTTTTTGTCTGCAAATTTAAGTTGTTAACTTTCCAAAAGAGAAGCTTAATATACTATTAGCTTATAACATAGGCAGTTGAGCTTAACCTCACTATCTTTCTGAATTTCAAACATCTTTGTGATTGATTCTTGATCCAGTGTTCTGGGTATAAGCACTACACCTTGGCCCTGGGGTGGATAATCTGTATTACAATGTAAGGAGGGGAGAGAAGCTAGGGAGCTGCCTGAGCTGTTGCCTGTCCCTTTGTTTGTTGCTTCTTCCTGCTGCCATGAACCACTGCTCTCTGCCATGTGTCACTCTGTCTTGAATATGGACTGAAACCCCACTAACTCTGAGCTAAATTACCCTTTCCTTCCTTAATTCTGGGTGTCAGGTATTTTTCCCAGCAACAAGAGAAGAGTAACTGAGACATATGGATGTGTTCACTATTGCTGAAGAAACAATTGCATGTGTGTGTGTGTGTGTGTGTGTGTGTGTGTGTGTGTGTGTGTGTGTGTGCAGATGGGGCACTGGGATGGAGAGGAGTGCTTCATTGGATACATACTGTCCTTGGCCCCCTTTCCAGAAGTGCTAACTCCTGAAGGTGCACCACCCTTTAGTTCTACATTGAATTTAAAATTACTTGATGTCAACAGACATTAATAATATGTGAACATGCCTCAGGTGATGGGCATTTTGGTTATTTCCAAGATTTGACTATCACAAGTTATGCTGTTATAAACATAGGCACACACATATTACTGTGATATGATGTTTTCAATTCCTCTGGGGAAATTCCCAGAAGGGGGATAGATAACTGGATTGAATGAGATTTCAAGTCCTGGTTTTTTGAGGAGTCTCCACGCTGATTTCTATAATGGTTACAACAGTCCATATTCCCCCTAGCAGTGGAGAAGGAATCAATGAAAAAGATGTGGTGTTTTTACACAATGGAGTATTACTCAGCTATAAAGAAAATAAACTGAAAGGTTTCAGATACTGAATGCAAGTTGAAGATACACTCATAAGTGAAATAAATTAGACCCACATGTGTAAATATTATATTGTCTCCCTAGTCTAAGAACTGAAAAGAAGAAATAAAAACTGAGAGATATAACACAGTTAGATGAAAAGCACAAATTTAAGGTTTACAACAAAGAGAAAGAAAGGAGAAAAATTAGGAGATATGACAGGGGCAAAAGCATACATTTATATAATCAAGATGGTTAAGGCAATGGTCCTAAGGATCTCCATCAAGTTTTTGCAATGGCAGAATGGGTAGAATTCTCACCCTGAGCAACTACACTGAAGACAGCAATGTGTAATACTAAAACAATGCTTGAAATAACTATTATTTTGATCTTCTAAATGCATACTAGTTCTGTCATATCAATTACTCTTTTTAAAGTAAATGTTTGCAAAAATATAAAAGAAGACAAGAGACAAGAAAAAAATATGTGAACATAAAATCTTTGTAGACATAAAGTCTTGATCTTTATTTGTTTTCTTTGTTAGAAGAAACTGAGTGGCACATACTGAGGGTCCAAGGAAGGATTCCTGTCTCATTCCCTTCTCTCCATCAGAATTGCAGGCATAACGGGGCATGGTGGTGCATGCCTGTAATCCCAGCACTCAGTAGGCTGAGGCAGGAGGATTGTTGTGAGTTCGAGACCAGCCTGAGGTACAAAGTGAGCTTAAGGCCCACCTGAACTGCATAGTGAGACCCTGTCTCAAAAAAGACAAAAAAAAAAAAAAAAAAAAAAAAAAAAAAAAAAAAAAAAAAAAAAAAAAAAAAAAAAAAAAAAAAAAAAAAAGAATTGCAGGCATGACCTGTGCTTCCCCGCAGGAAAGCAGTTAAGATAGGTATTTCTGTTTCCAGTTGAACCAAGTGATCCTTCTGCCCAAGAAGAGCCACATAGTATTTTAACTTTTGCTCTTTTCTTTATTTTGTTTAAAAAATGCCTAGATTAAAAAGGGGAAAGGAAATAAGATAAAGAACTCAGGAAGAAAGGAAGAGGATCTCAGGCAGGGGACCCCATGTGGCCTTGTCTGGGGCCTCAGGCTGTGCTGGAGCAGCAGAAGCACAGGAAGGGCGTGGAGCGCTGTGCTTCTGCCATTGACTGCTGCTCCTGTACAGGAGGAGCAACAGAAGCACCCAGCTCAGACTTCTGCCCCTGCCTGTGCGCCCATGAAAACACCTTCCTGAGCTGTTGACACACACTGCGAGGCTGCATATGCCTCTATCCTGAGTATTTTTTTTCTGTGTGAATGCTGACTCATACATGCATAGTGGCATCTGCTGTCACCACCACGAGCACTGTTAATAAGACAGAAACTGTACATTGAGCTAAGCGCTAGAGTGAACTACTGTGGTGAAAACCTCCCCATCAGATGAACTCTTGTGTGGTACGAACCTTGAGTATGTGGCTGAGACAGAAGGTTCAAGTTCAACCTCTGTCTCAAATGCCTGGACTCTCTTTTGAGCTTGTTTCCTAGCTTGTTTGTATTGAAATACAGAAGATTCGAACCCATTGTTGATCCCAATCATTGGACAAAACGATCTTGAAATATTCTGATCTGTGAAAGTGGCCAGAGAACGTCAAGTCTTTCACAAGACGGCAAAACATTCGTGAGCCACTTTCACTAATCTTATTGTCTCATCAATTATGGCAAACAGAAGCACAGTTCCAATCCTAAAATATATTTGTAAATGAGAAGACTTATACTATCATTTTAAGTTAGTAAAAGGCAACAGCCATCATATAAAGATGGGGACAAAAAGAAAAAAAGAGAGAACTATTTGATCATCAATGAGTAATAAAACATCAAGTTATCAGCAAAAGCACAGAAATGCTAGAGTGCAGACAGCAAAAACAGTTATTTGTTCTGGGACATTAGACAAGTTATATAAATTAAGGTTCAACATGCCTAATTATAAAAGAAATATTGACTCTTCTAAGTTAATGAAGTAAGTGAACGTGACTTTTGAATCTTTTTCATTTAGTGATGTGTTGTGGGTCATATATAATGCATCAGACTCTTCTATTCACTTAGGAAAACCCAAATATCACAGAAGAGAGCTGTTCCTAACCTCATGGAGAAGGCGGGAAATGCAGATACTTCCTGACTTATGCAGTATAGGAAGTACTGAGAAGAAAAACTAAACAGAGAAAGACAAGAATATAAAGAAGGTTTAGACAAAACAGCAAGAAGAAATTATTGAGAAGGAAAAATTTCCGGGTGCTAGACATGTGTCTATTGGGAAGAAGAGTGCTACTTGCAGAAAAATAACAGGTACCTGATGAGGCCAAGGAGAGAGCCTGCTGGTCTAAGTGCCTGCCTGGCTAGTGCAAGGACCAGGATTCAATCTCTGGTACCACATGCTGTGCTGGCGTATTTATGAGCTGGTCTCTGAAACCAGGCATGGTAATCCCAGTGATGGGGAGGCTGACAGGAGGACCACTATGAATCTGAGCTTCATAGACAGACACTGTAACAAATTAAAAGAAAATAAAATCCTGGTGAAAAACCTTACCTGAGTGTTTGAAAAGCAGCAGTACCCAGGTGATTGAAGTGAAACAAAGAAGGGACCAATTGAAAGGACTGAATTTGAGTCCAGAGGGGAAATGCAAGGCTAGATTGTGTGTGGCACCGGGGGCAGTCAAAGTATTCTGTCATTTGCTCTGTATAAGTTGGAACAGTCCTCCAAAGGTGCCTCAAAGAAAGCATCTTGATCTCATGCAAGATGGACAGGGTTCGTCTGGCTGCAAGGGTGAGAACAGACTCTGGAGAGGCAAGCAAGGAAGTGAGGGGGACGAGACATGCTCTCTCTGCATATTTCAGCACGCAGTGAGTGGCTTGTGCTAGATGGTAGAAGTGGAACTGAGAAGTGGCTGATTCCTAAGCAAAGACTGAAGGGGATCTGCAGTGATACACAGTGACATTCATTACAGGGACAGAATCAACAGTGACTTTAGGAAATTGTATACATTCTTTGTCTATTAGTCTGGTTTTCAGTCTGCAAATAGGATAATTAACTTTATAACGTCTTATGAAACAAATGAGTCTGACGCAGGAAAACTAAAATGGGAAAGGGCAGAAAAATAACCTATTGAAATGTGTTGTGCACATGGACCAATTACATTGTCGAGTGAATGAAAGCATTCGTACTGCAAATGCACATTAATTATTACTTTTTAAATGGACAGTTGCCACTGAGTGAAATAAGAAAGTGGCTGCAGTTTTGCTAAGGCTGGCAGAGTGGGACTCGAGAAGCTGAGAGCTGGCTCTCCATGCTGGTAACTAAGCACAGTAGGATCGGCCACTGGTGACCACAAAGCCTAAAGGGCAAACTAGAAAATAAAAAGTAAGGGAAAGTTTAGCCCTTGCAGCCAGTAACACCAACGCTGAATGTGGCTCCTGGTATGACTCCCTACACAAGGGAAACAGGGATATTACTCAGAGCTTTGCATTTTGACGTTGGAAATATTTGTCATCACACATCAAGGTAGGTGCATTCCTGATCATGCTTGTTCACATGTCGTGTGTTTGAAGATGGAAGACGGGAACCTACTCCCATTGGAAAACTTAGCATTATAATGAGATTATAATGAGCAAAGTTTAACCAAGGTCACCTACGAGAAAGGCTAGACACTGCTTCATCATAAAGATAAATTGGCATCATTTCTCAGAAAATGGATGCACCCCGAGACCATAATGTTAAGCGAAATAAATCACTCACAAAAACTTAAATAACACATAGTTCCTCTTACATGAAATATGCAAGCTGTGTTATTTAAAGAGCAAGATAAAAGATAGATGACAGGAAGCAGGGAGGCAAATGTTGCAAACAGGAAGGTATCAAGAGGTGGAGGGAGGGGAAGGAGGAGAAAAGAGTTCAGATGCACTGTGTACGTCGGCCAGCTCCACAAAAGTGAGTGTACCACTGTATGAGACAAAATGAATTTTGGCTGGTGGAACCTGGTGTCTTGTAATTTTCTGTGGAGAACCTTATTTGAATTGCTTTTGGTATTTTGCATCTCTTCTGGTTCCATGTGAATGTTTAGATTGCATTCTCCAGTTCTGTGAACTATGCTTTTGGTAATCTAGTCAACTGACTAGTCCAAGTCTGTCTATCGAGGAAAAGGAAATATCTTATACTGTTTCACATTGGCATCAATTTCCTTTATCACAATATGACAGTTTCAATTTTAGATGTCTTTCACTTCCTTTACTTGGTTAATTAGTGAAGTATTTTTCTTTGACTATTGTGAATTGTATTATTTCTTAATTCTCTTGTAATGAATTCATTATTTTAGTATATAGGAATGCTATTGATTTTTTCTGTTGGCTTTGTATATTACATCACTGAATTTGGTTATTAATTCCAATTGCGTTTTTGGTGGACATTTTTGGTTATCTATGTAAAGGATTATGTCCTCTGCAAATAATATTTTGATTTCTTTTTCTTCCTATTCAAAAACCTTTTATTTCATTTTCTTCTTATTTGTCTTGCTAATATTTTGAATACTATGTTGAACAGAAGTCATGACAGTATACTTTTGTTTGCATTCCTGATTTGAAAGGAAAAGCTTTGCTTTTGATATGATGTTGGCAGTAGGTTGGTCATAAATGTTTTTTTAGCAGACTGAGACAAAGTCCTATTTTTTTAAATATTTTTTATTCATGAAATGAGGTTGGATTTTGCCAAGGGCTCTTTCTGTACCCATTAAGACATGTTAATTTTTTCCTTGGTTCTGTTTCTGTGACATTTTACATTCATTGCTTTTTGTAAGTTGAACCATCCTTGCCTCCCTAGCCTGAGGCCTGCTGGGTCATGACGCCTGATCCCTCTGAAACTTCATTGCTTTCTTCCAGGTCTTTAGAGCATTTTAAAACTGGAAGGCAGCTAAACTTCATTCTTCAAAAGTAATAGCCTTATTTAAGCATTTTTTTAAGTATTGGTGAATATTTGTGGCATATATAAACATACTTTATACACATTGTTTCTAGTTTCATAATTGGAGAGATACTTTTAACTGTATTCACAAATTGAGAATGTGAAACTTAAAGAGAACGGTGAACTTTCGAAGACTCAAACCGAAGTCCTGTGTGACACACCTGAGATTTCACTGTCATACAGCCTCAGTTTGCTAACACAAATTCTTACGCTATATTTGTTCTAAAAATGAACCTTTAGCTTCCTTTTCTCTTTGTTTGTTATGATTCATTTTCACCAATGTATATGCCTAACAAAGACATGCTATCTTCCCATCATTTTGTAACTAATTGTGTCAGATATATATAGAATCTTCTATCTGTCTATTTATGTTATAAATCTACAATTAATTGATGACCTAAAAACCATGCTATAGAAAATCTAGAGTGATTCTTTGCAATCTTCCTAATGTTGCCCTAGTTGCTTGCCAAAACTAAGTGCTGAGAAGTTTTACACATGAATTTTTGCTTTCACTTCCTGATGTACTGTCTCACTCCAACACCTAAAGATTTGGAGAACAATAATGTGAACAGAGCTATCCTGACATTTCAAAAATATGTAATTTTCCATTCATGACCTTTGTACATCTTGCACAAATTCACAACTCTCCAATGTTTCTGTACCTTATTTTAACCTTCCAGAATTTAAAATTGTGGATATTTATTACTCTATGATATGGTTTGGTCAAGGTTAAATTTTTCTACATTAAAGATGTTTTCCTTAATGTGATTTATAATTATTCAATTTTCTTCTTGTCTTGGAATTTTCTTAGTTCCACACTTGAATTCCGTATAACAATTTTAGGTTGAACTACTTTGTCAAAATCACTGAATACTTTTCTCAAGTAAACAGAGATATGATAACTGAGGAAATAAATTCTAAATAAGAGCACACTGGTAGAATACATGTTAAGCATTTACTCAATTATCTTGAACTGTATTTTCTTTCCATCTCTTACTCCTGGTACCCTCACCTCTCTCTTCTCTTTCACCACCCACCCTCTGCCTCTTCCTCCCTCCTTCTTCACCCCTGTGTGATAGACAATTATCAAAACACATGCGTAATAGTGATAACATTCTTATATATTTGCTAGGGGAGGAATATACTTGTAGCTACCTGTGTGCAAGAAAGTTCTAATTCTTTTTCTTCTTTGAATTCTTTCAGTTTGCTACTGGCAAATTTACTTGATTGGTTGGTTCATTGGTGCCATTTATATGGCAGAAATAGAAGTAGCATTTATGTTTGCTCATGAATGTTCAACAGTGACCTTCATGCCTAGAATTCGTTTTATCTTCTTCATATATAAAGTACAAGTCATATAGATTTGAGATACTAGTTTAAATTATATAACCCCTTCTTAATTTACCAACTTGTACTTTGCCTATCACATAGACCTGAAAACTAAAAACATTTTTCTTTCTGATATTAACATGAACCATAAAATATAAACATCAGTTAGTGTGGCAATGACGGAGAACAATAGACCTGTGTTTAATATATTCATCCCTACCTGAGATTCATTCATCCTTATTTTTATTTCTAACTTTGCAATTGGCATTCATTGAAATTTTAAATGATCCAAGAAAACAGTTTCAAAGGCCATTTACTCATTCTTAGTGTAGAAATAATCAATACTCAACAAGTACCTACTTCACTGCAGTTTGATATAAAGTACGTTTTATGTCTTACATGATTTTTTATCATGATTGGATTTGCTTCTCACTAAGTCCTATTTAATTTCTTAAAGTAAAACATTGAAAGTTTTATTTAAATATGTTTGAAAGACTAAAGATAAAATGCTAAGAATTAGCAACATTACATCTCCTTTTTTTCTACTTTCCTATTACCATATTGTACTTACTATACAAAAACCTAGACCTATTACAAGAAAACAAAGAGGGGTTGAATCTGAGCCCTACTATATTAAACACTTTCTGATAGGACAAAATTTACAATGCCACAGTTTAAATGGAGAGATATTTAATTTGGTTCCTGGTTTTAGAGGATTCAGTTTATGGTCAACTGGCTCCAAGTAGGTTACTACAGAAGAAAGCTGCCCAGGCTGTGCAGCCAAGGTGTGTGTGTGTGTGTGTGTGTGTGTGTGTGTGTGTGTGTGAGTGTGTGTGTGAGTGTGTGTGTGTGTGTGTGTAGAGGGGGAAGAAGAGTGTAAGAGAAAGGAGGAGAATGGTGGGTAGGAGAGTGGGACAGGCTTTCTTCTAGTGCGTATGTCCAGTGATGTCTCTTCCTACCAGGCCCCATAATCTTACAGTACATTCAGCTATGATTCCAGTAATGAATGAATCCACCCATGGGTAGGGCTGCTTTGACTATTTCATCTCCTGCATAACCATCTGTTA
>PVKA01039814.1:0-19202 GCA_004027165.1 Ctenomys sociabilis
AGAAAGAAAGAAAGAAAGAAAGAAAGAAAGAAAGAAAGAAAGAAAGAAAGAAAGAAAGAAAGAAAGAAAGAAAGAAAGAAAGAAAGAAAGAAAGAAAGAAAGAAAGGCTAAAAAGAAGCAGGACATGCTGGGACATGTCTGATATCCCAGCACTCAAAAGCGTAAGCAGGAAGCTAGTGAGTTCGAGGCCAGCCTAGGCTACACAGTTAAGACGCTATTTTAAAAGAATAAATAAAGGAAAAACCATGCAAGAAAAGAAGCTCAGTAAAACGTCTCTTGGAGCTAAAGCTATAAATTAGGAGTAGAATGCTTGCCTATTATCTTATCATAAACATAAAATGATACATCCAAAATTGAACTAGATGTAAATGTGTATTTTAATTAGAAGTCAAAATTGTTAGATTAAATCCTTTAAAGATTATGCTGCTTATACAAGTCCTTCCCAAAACATAAGCCTACTGGGAGGTTGAAAGAAGAAAAGGTTGGGAAGTGATACGTCATACAAATAATAAGCAGAAGAAACATGAAGCTGTAAGCGGGGTGGCTGGACGTTGGCAACCCGGGCCGATCGCACTCACAGTGGAGGTCTTGGGAGGTGACTGGGTCATCAGGGTTTTGCTTTCATAAAGGAGACCCAAATGAACCACAACATCCAAGTGTGGAGTAAAATGAGGTGTGCTTCTGAGCAAGTAAATGGATGAAACAATGCAACATAATGAAACTGGAAACGTGTGGACCTGAAAGTCGTTAGGTTAAATGTAATAAACTAAGCACAGAAAGACAAATAGCACACCTCCTCACTCACATGTAGAAGCTTCAGATTGTTTTTATAGAAATAAAAGTAGAGAATAGTGGTCATGAGAGGGTAGGAAGGAGAAGAGAAAGGGCATGGAGGGGGCACAAGTACCAAAGTACATTTAGTGAGGGAAATAAATCCTTACCTATAGCATAGTAGGGCAACTACAGTTAATAATTTATTATGTGCTTTATAAGAAATTAGGAGTAGGAGTTTGAAAGTTCTCAATGCAAAACAAACAATAAACAGGAAAGAAGATGGAAATGCTAATTATCTTCATTTCTTCCTGAGATATTGCATACATATATCAGAATATTCCAGTGGATTCCATGAATATATGCAATAAAAAAAAATAAAAGAGGCTCAATAGAGCCTTTTCCATCATACAATGACACAACTAGAAAGCACCTTTTTTTTTAGATAGGTCTCAATAAATTTAGGCTGGCCTTGGCCTCACCATGTAGCCAAGGCTGGCCTTGAACACACAGCCTCGAAGCTCCTGCTTCAGCCTTTCATGTGCTGGGATGACAGGTGTGCACTAGCTGCCCAGCCAGAAACAGCATTTTGAAGAAAGTGAGTCCCATCAGATACCAGATCTGACTTGATCTGGGGCTTCTCAGCCTTCAGAACTTATAGTTACTGCTGATAGCAATAAATTTCTGTTGTTTATAAGTTCTCTATTCTGAATTGCTTCATCATAGCAGATTAAAATGGACTAATAGATGGTTCCATTATACAATGTCAAAATAGAATCTTAGGCATGAAATCTATAGATAAAGAGAAATATTTTATACTGATAAAACAGTATCAAAAACTCTGAATATATATGCACACAAATACTGACGCCAAGTTTTAAAATTTTTAATGGATGAATTATATGGCATGTGAACTGTATCTCAGTGAATGTTTTTTAAAAATTTTAACTATCAGGTCCAGGAGATAGCTCAGAGGCATAAGCACCTGCCAGGCAAGCACAAGGTCCTGGGTTTGATCCTTAGTACCAAAAAACAAAAAGTAAAATAAAATACAAATAAAAATAATTTAACTATCACTTGTGAACAATACTATTAGTAAACTGATAACTATACTTAATCTCATAAATATTTACTGCAAAAAACACATCAAGTATATTTAATGGTGATTTATTAAAATTTTTTCTTAAGATGGAAGCAATCTAAAGAAGACTATCTACTCCCTTAAGATAAGTATATATGAAGCCAGGGAGATGGCTCAATAGAGTAAGCGCTTCCCTGACAAGTGCAAGGGCCTGAGTTCAATCCCTGGTTACACACAAAAAAAAAAAAAAGAAAGAAAGAAAAAAAGGTAAGTATATCTGCTATTGCTACTTCTTAATTTTGTCCTGAGCTTCTTGATCAGTGAAATAAGGCAGAAAAAAAGAAACAAAATGCATGAGAATTGGAAATGAAAAATATGCACAGGACATAAATTAACATACAGGTATCTGTTAGGAGTAATTAACATGTTCAGCAAGTTTGTTAGATATCAGGTAAACATAGGAAAACCGAGTTATTTCCGTACATGGGAAATGTAATGACAGGGAGTAAACAATTCTAAATTATCATTTGTAATAATATCACAAAATTTTAACCTCTATTAATAAATATTTTTTAGGACTGGGGAGATAGCACAGCAGTCTAAGCACCTGCCTGGCAAACACAAAGATCTGGGTTCCAGTACTACACAGCAGGCTGGCTCTGTAGCCCTGAGCACGCGGTGCTGGCCGCCAGAGGGTCACCTATGAGTCCACGCTGCGTAAAAAGAACCTGTACCAAATTAATGCTTATATCTGACCATCTGAACAACTAATTGTTGGAACCTGGCTCAACCAAATTCATTTTGTAAAATATTTATGTAAACTCCATTTCAAGATGCGCCATCTTGCTGTTCTGTATGTGCTGCTCCCCTTTCCCCTTACACTGTTCCTGAATTGACCCCTGTCCCTGTTTGCTGCAAGAAGCCATGGAATGTCACGATGTATCTATCAAGAAAGGCCTGCTGTAAAACTCCCCCGTTAGTGCCAGTTGTAAAACCCTCCTGTTAGTGCCTGTTGTAAAACCCCTTACTCTAATGATGTCAGTTCAAACTGAGGTCGAGGAAACTTGCTTTACTTTACCTTAAAAGGACAAAATGTAAACTGTATTGTTTTACCTCCTCTACATCAGCTTGTGGTCTTTAAGCTTAAATACCCTTCACCCTGTAACTCGGTGTGCCCCTTTGTTCTCGGACTAGGGTGACTACCACTGGGTACCAGCTAAAATAAAGCACTTCCTTTTTTTCTTTTTGGACTTGCCTCATTGTCATTCAGTTTTTGCGTTACAACACTAATTTAAAGACAATATTACGTAATACAGCCACCACCCTGAATTCCATTCATTTTGTTTGGTGGAATTCTGTATCATTTCTAATGATTTTGTTTTTGTTTTGCTGTTTTGTATTGTCTTTAGATAATAAAAAATAAAACATAACAAAGGAGAAAAAACAAAACCATAATATATGTATTATAGAAATGTCACCATGAAACCCATTAATTTTCACAATTAATTTGCATTAATAATTACATTTTTAAAAAATGAATGTAACTTGCAAGAACAATGTAGAGCAAAATAAATAATGAAACACATACAGCAGCATTCTCATATGCATAAGGGCAGGACTTAATTCCTCACCTCTTGAATGTGGAATGAGCTACAAATACAAGACCACTGATAGATCCAGACTTCAGCGGCTGGATCATGAAAGTCACCCTACATTCTCTCCCCACTCTCTCATGGTGTTCCCACCCAGAAAAGCCAGCTGCCATTATAAGCAAAAAGCCTCCAGCCAAGAGCCAGGCACAGAAAATCTCTTGAAGCAGTCCCTCCAGCCCCAGGCAAGCCTCCAGATAAGGACAGTCCTGACCCATATCCTAATGTCAACCTCAAGAGAAACCCACAGAAGCTGCTCCTGAATTCCTGACCCTCTAAAACAGTGAGACAAGAAGTGATGGTTTAGGGTACCACGGAGGAGGGCAATTGTTACATAGCAACAGATGACTAATCTACCACATATCCCATGACTGTATCTGCATATATTTCTCCAGTAGGCCAATCTCACTAATGGTATTTCCTGTTAGGATAATGGTCATGCTTGCGAAGAGGTGTGGTTGGCTGGGAAGACTTGGAGGGTAAGTTCCCAAGACATCCAAGATCACCTCCCCACTTCCTGCAGGCATGTGCCTCTCCTTTCTCCAGGTTAGTTTTGTGGCTATGTTGGCTGTATGCATGAAGCAGCAGGAAGGACACTGGTGATTCTCATCCCAGCCTTCTGGGGCCTGACTGGAAGCTTTCATTTAGCTTTTCACTGGAGAAGATAAGCAGCATGCTTAATGAAGCTTAGGGTAGAATATCAAATAGTGAGGCTCAGCAAAGAGAGAGACTACCCAGAGGGCTCTGAGGGGTAGATAGGAGCCATCTCTAGCCAAGGCCAGTCAGTGACCAGTAGAATGAGTTGACTGACCAGAATATATCAGGCAGAGCAGAATGACCACTCAGCCAGGTCTTGCCCACTTTCCCAACCTGCAAAGCCATGAGAAAAAGTGAGCTGCATTTGTTTTGAGCCACAAAATTTTGAAGTGGCTTTTATGCAGAAAGAGAGAAATAAAGCAGGATCTCGTTGGGTTTACAGAGAGCCAGTCTTTCACTTTTTAAACTGAGGGCATTTGTTGTATGCAAACACATGGAGCTATACACATATGTACTTAGGCACTGTCTTACACTTTGATTAAAAAACATTTACACTCAGCCCAATTTATTGATCCATTATCAATGTTAATCAATCTATTTATTCAGCCATTCATTTATTCATTTGTTTATTTAGTATCTTAGCACATAAGCATTCAAAGTCCTGTTAAGAAATAATTGAGAACAGAGCAGTGGAGGCAACAGGACAGGGAAGGAGTGAGATTGACGCTGAGGTCCACAGGCCAGACAGAAGGCTTCTGGATAAAGAGAAAGATGGCACAGTCCATGCAGAGTAACCGTCCTGTGCAAAGACATGTGAGGTTGAAGAGATCTTTTTTTAATTGTATTTACTTAGAAACACTCAAAATGTCAACAAAACAGTTGCAACGTTTTTTTTTTGTTTTTTTTTTTGTTTTTGTTTTTTTTGCAATTATAGAGTGGTATTCAGTTAACAGAACAACAATTATTTCTTTTAAGCTGCATCAGAGACAACCGAAGATGAAAAATGACCATCCCTATATGTGACTAATTTGTGCTGTGCACCACCAAGAATGTGCTTTGATTTCCATGCCAATTTACAACCCCCGTACTGTACCAGGCAAGGTCAGTGGCTACTGGTAATACCGCCAGGCAGGGCTAGCTCAAGGCACATTCGGTAGTGTGTTAACTATCCCCAAAAAAGACAGTGTACAGTTTAAAAACAAATCTTACACAGTCTTTCATATCAATTTTTTTTTCTTCAAAAGATGTATATAGGGGACTTAAATGCTTTATAGACAACAACAACAACAACAAAACTGCACTAGGACCAACTTATTCATCATCATCCTCTTCTTCATCCTCCTCATCTTCTTCATCTTCTCCCTCCTCTTCATCCTCATCTTCCTCCTCCTCTTCCCTTTTTTTCTAGCCTCTATGACTTCCCTTTTTGCTGCATCAGGTTTTCCTTTAGCTCGGTAGGCAGTGATGTTCTTTTCATACTTCTCCTTCAGCTCAGCAGCCTTCTCGTATGGCTGCTTGCCACCTGCTGTGGTATTATTCCACATTTCTCCAAGTTTCCTTGCAATATCACCAATGGACAGACCAGGATGTTCTCCTTTGATTTTTGGGTGATATTCAGAACAGAACAAGAAGGCCAAAGGAGGCCACTTTGGCGCATTGGGATTCTTGAACTCCTTTTTTGTTTCTCGTTTAAGGAGAAATATAAATTTTTATTTCTCCTTCACAGCAAGCCTTGTCTTCTTTTTCTATGTCTTCAAACTTTCCTTTTTCTTTAGCAGCCATGGTTTTCCACCTCTCTGAGAACATCTTAGTAAACTCTGAGAAGTTAAGGGAAGCCTCTGGGTGCTTCTTCTTGCATTCCTCTCAGCAAGTTTGCACAAAGAATGCACAGGATGACATCTTGCCTCTCGGCTTCTTACGATCTCCTTTGCCCGTGTTTACTTGTTTTCCTCAGTGAGGTACAGAGTTGCCCAGTGCCTGTCCAGCTCTCATTTGCCCCCGCACCATCTTATGGAGCTCAATGTACTGCAGTGGCTGTAAGAGCAGAAGCCAGATGCAGCCTCCTCACTCTCTCTGCTCTGTAACCAGGCTGAAGAGATCTTAAACTGTGTTGGGCATTCGGAGAGACCTGCATGAATAAAAAGGGCAGAAGGCTGCCTGCTAGAGTGACTGGCCATCCCAGTCTGTGTAGTCCTGTCCCTGCCTTAGCACTGGATGTCCCACATACTAGAAAACCTCTCAGGCCCTGGCCAAGAAAAACAGTAGTTCTCAGTGAAGGCTGGAATTATAGGCAGAGGCTGAGCCTGAGGGATGTAGGTGACTAATTAGGTAATTTGATTTATTATCTATGAACTTGATACTTTCTCATTTACCTCCGAATTAGTTGGGGACAAAGTATTGATATCAATGAGCATAACTCCAGCAATCAGGGAAAATGTATGCTGAACTCGGGGACCACTGCTTTCCCCCCACCAGATACTTGTCCACCCCTGGACACCTACATCTGCTCCCCTGTTAGTTCGTAGATGCTTACTGACTCTGCAGTGCCCTGAGCTGCCACCAGCACCAGCGATAGCCCCAGGGTTCATGCCAGCTGCTCCTTGCTAATAACAAGCGAAGTCCTCTCTGCAAACATCCTAGAAATTTTTCCAGAGCCCTCTTTGCTAAGACACTCAGGCAGACAAAAACAAGCTGAGAACTAAGAGGCCAACTCAATAGTGAAGCAAGTGTACTCTGAGTTCCATACTGTACAGTGCATGTAGTCTGGAGAACAACCATGGACTCGGTGCTTTTATTAGGAGAACAGAGAGAGCATCCAGAATAGCTGCTGCACCGCATCTCAGACATGCTGCAAGGAAAGGAGGAGACAAAGCACATCAGGACTTTTGGCCAGCTGCAAATGACAAGGCAGATTATCCTCTCACCAACCGAAACAATATAGGAACGATAATAGTATGCAGCACATAGACTCACTAGAGACATAATGTGGGGATGAAGACAGAGTGCTGCCTCTGTGGGGCTTGCTTTCCAGTGGGGCAGGACAAATCACAAATATGAAGCATCACGCCAAGTAAGGATAAATAAAAAGCCAGGTAAAGAGATAATGAATCATACAGTGAAAACAATTGGCTGCATATCCAGTCACATCTTCAAGAAACATACTGTTTGTGGGTTTTTTAGGCAAATACCAAAAAGAAAGGACAGTGTAAATAACAGGAAGTCTGAGGAAAATTACATTTCAGGCAAGAGAAATGGCAAGTGTGAAGGCTCCTGGTAGGAACAGAAGGAAGACAAGCGTGGCTACGAAATGAGACAGGCAAGACACAGGAGACGAGCTGTGATGCAGGCAATGGCCAGCTCTGGTAGATCACCCTGAACCACAGCACGCAATTCTGTGCATATTATGGGTCTGTTGGTGAGGAAGGAGCTGAACAAGGGACTGATACAAAGAAATTGAATGGTTGTGAAGAAGGGCTGGCTGCGGTGTAGCAAATAGATAGGGACCAAGAGATGGGGGCAGAACGGATATAAGGAAAGCAGCAAGGGCCTCACCACAGAAGTGTCAGCGAAAGATGAAGGTGAGTGACAATGACAGAGAAAGCCCGAAAGGACCAAGAGGGGGGGAGTGTAGCAGCAGGAAATGCTAAGTTGAGCCAGCCCCACAACTGACTGATGTTGAAATAGAACACTGTTCGGAGCAACAAGACAGCTCAGCAGGCTAATGCGCCTGCTTACGCAAGCTTAGGCAACTGCAGGGACTGCAGGTCAATCCCTCATACCACATGCCACGCTGGGTGGGCTGAGCGAGCCATAGAATCCAGGCGTAGAGGTGCACACCTGTAATCTCAGGGGAGACTGCAAGTAGGAAGATCACCATGAGTCTGAGCTGCAACAACCAAATACATATACACACACATATATATATATATGGTGCATTAGCACCATGGCTGGTGTGGTGTGCAGGCACTCAATGTGCTATTATTGGGTTTCTTACAATTATTTAGGTTTATCGTGACTAACCTGGGAGCTAATTACAAATCCCACTTCTGCTCCAGTCAGCCTTGTTTCCTTTGTCTGTCCAGGCCACAGGAAGAGGAGGTATAAGGCAGATACACTTTGCTACCTGTGAATCTACCTTCCCCTGCCCCAGGCTTCCATCCCCTGAAAGGTCTGCTCAGGCCCTTGGTGCAGGCAGGCCACCCTTGCTCTTCCCTTAAAGTGACCTTGCAGCCCAGCACCGTGGACACGCATGGTGAAGGGTCTTTCATGGCTCAGAGCTCTCCCTCCCAGCTTGCCTCAAAAGCATTCAATTCCTAGGTCATTTCTTTTAGGGAGATGGAACCCAGAATCCCCACCAAGGGAACAGCATTCACATATGTCTTGAAGTAGAGGTGCTTGCAACTTGGTAAACAGCAATAGCAGTTTGAGCGATGGGGGACAAGTGTTTAAAAACTGAACTTTGCCTATTTCAAAGATTCAGCTTAACTAAAAAGATAGGGCTGGGGAAATAGCTCAGCAGACTAAGCACTTGCTTAGGCAAGCACACAGACTTGGGTTCCATCCCTCGTACCACGTCATCCCAGCCCCACCCCCAAGGCATGTGATGGAGTCCAGGCTTGGCGGCACATGCCTATAGTCCAGTTGCTAGGGAGGCTGAAAACAGGAGGATCACCTGTGTAGAAAGACCCTGCACACACAAAAAAAATTAACTAAAAAGATGACAAAAGTAGTTTAAAATGGGAAGATAATCCATGGGGTATAGTGACACAGGCCTATAACCCCAGCACACCAGGAGGCTGAGGTAGGATGATCTTTAATAAAATTCAACCTGGGAAACTTTTAGCAAGGCCCTTCCTCAAAAGAAAAAAAAAGAGGAAGAAGAACTGGGGAAGGAGCTCAGCACAAAGAACTTGGTTTCAATCCTAAGTACTGAAAAAACAAGTGGGGGAGATGTCAAATTGTCAACAGGGGAATTCAGCCCAGCCTGGAGTTCTGGGCACATCATAGGTGCTGAAGAGGCACTAGAGTGAGATCAAAGGTATTCCACACTCTCTGATGTGTTTCACCGAGCTTTGAAGTCTGGATTACCAGGCCAATAGAAGTAAGGTTGAAAACCTTCACTGAAGAGCATAGCTCTGAGGAAAGCGAAGCCAGGCTCCTCAACATAGCACGGCAGCACCTAGTGCCTGCCAGGCCCGGCAAATGCCACTGCATTCCCCGCTAGCCACTCCTCTGCAGCACTCCTCTGGAACACATTTCCAGTTTCCACATTTGCCAATGCAATTCTGAGACCCCAGTTAATTTTCCAAAGGAAATATGAAGCAGTAACCTGTATTCTAGATGAGCTCAACAGGTAAGAGAAGGTGGCCCAGTGAATTCACTCAGAGGCATAAAACCCTCAGCAGCTTCTGCTCCTGGCAAGTCAGTTCACATCTGGGAAACATTTTCACCCCTATTTCTCACTCCAGGAGTCAAGGACCTCTTTTTCTTTGGGTAATACAGTTGGAACCTTTGCCAGGGTTCAAGAAAAGAATAAGGGAAGCTGGTCTTTTGGCACAGTAACATATGCTTTATGAAGTCTTTTACATGCTCTGCCAAGCCATCGGGGCAGTGAGCGATGACGTCACCTGGCCATCCTTTAATCCCTAAGTCTCAGTGGCAGAAATGTGTCAGGCACATGTAGTGACAGCTGAGAGAGTGACTAAGTCCAAATAGAATGTTCCTCTCTGAATGTGCTGGAGACAAAAATCAGAACTCCTTTAATACTATCTCTTGCTGCTGGCTATGTTTTTTTCAGTGTTTCATAAAATGCTTTGGGATGGCCAAACCTAGTTATATACCCTCTTTGTAAGGTCACTTTTGAAACGTGAATGAATGTGAGTGTACAATTCTTAAATATCTGTCTTTATGGCAGCACTGACTCTACCAAGAACCAGGAATCCCCACAGTGTAGAACCAAAATACCGAAATCACTGCTATTGCTACTAGAAACAATAATAATACAGATAGAGGGAAATTCCCCCGGAATCTCCCTTCTCCAAATCTCCCTCCTGGATATAATCACTGCTCATTACTGCTGTGCATCTTTAACTAAACATTTACAAATATCTCACTTGGCTCATGGAAATATACAGGGTTTATGTATCACATAAACACCACATTTGTCTGTCTGCAATTTGCTTTTTCGACTTTTCCTTTTTCTTGGAAGATATTCTGTGTGTCAGTATACATAGTTTAAGTACTAAGAATTACATCGCACAGTAAAAGGTTATGCATATTTTAGTTTTAAAAGACTGTATCACATTGACAGCCAGAATGTTCCAAGGGCTAAAGTAACCAATTGGCAAAATAACACACAGCTCTGGTAAAGCACTTCACCTCTTGGTGCCTCAGTTTTCTGACTTATAAAAAGATGAAAATTAGCAGTAGGCATGGAGGCACGTGCCTGTCATCCCAGCCATTCAGGAGGCTGATGTAGAAGGATTGCAGGTTTCAGCCTGTGCAACTCATCAAATCCTGTCTTAAAATAAAAAGACCTGGAATATAACAATGTGAAGACCCTTGGTTCAATCTCCTTACCACAAATAAGAACGACACTTGGTAATGCATTTCCTGCCTACAGCCTGGGGTGGTTGTGAGGAGCAGAGCACGCCTAGCACTGTGCAGTGCACAGCAGGCAGGAGATATGCTAGAGATCACCCAACAAGAGACTTCAAAGGCAGCTGGCAGCCTTTGCCGATGGGCTGGGCAGGCCCAAGCTGCAGCCCGCCTGCTCTGTCACTTACGTTTAGAGATCACAGCGCTGTTTTGTCCCTGGCATTGTTTAATGGGCACCAATCCTCCTCAATTTCAGAAAGAACAAACAGGGGCTTGGCCAGGCATACAAATTGCCAGGCTGCTTTAATATATTCAGAGCATGTATACTTGGCATTAATTTAAAATCATTCATTGAGCTTCTTATCAGGGTAAAGGACATTGGTGCATTTTAGTGTTATCTTGAAGTTAATTTGAGGCTTTAAATATTTAAGTGTTTGATAACTTGCAGTCTTGGAGGATGAGACACGGAGAGGGTTGCAGATTGTATTTATTTATCTCTAGGGTAGATACAGGAGAATCTCCCCCTTCTCTAAAGGACTCTGACTTTTAAAGGAGCCCTTTTAAAATTCATTTTCAAACATTATGAAAACAGTTTGCAATTTATTAATTTATCAAATCTGTCCTGTTAATGTGTCTTGAAACTGTCTCATTGCTATTTGTATTTCAATAAAATAAAAAAAAAAATTTTAAAAAACATAGAGTCAAAAAAAAATAAAATAAAATTCATTTTCAGGCTATTAATTCCTTCAAAATAAAGACGCTTTATCTAAGAAGCAAACTGAAGGTGCTCTGTCTAAGGTGCTCTATCCCAGCTTTATCTGAAGAGCTTCCTGTCTGATGGAACGTGATTTATGCAAGTGTGCAAGAATGTATTTTGTAATGGGAGCCCTTAGCATCATAGAACAAATCCTGTGCCTCTGCATTCCTTCTTCCTCTGTTTGTTTGTTTCATTGATTGATTGATTGATTGATTGATTGATTGATTTTAGGACAAGTCTACAGATCTGATCACTGCATAGACCAGACTCATAGTGATCCTCCTGTTTATAGCCTCCCAAGTGCTGGGATTATAGGCATGTGCCACAATGCCCAGGCTCAATCGCTGCCTCAGTGAGTCCCAAGGGCAGGGCTGGCACGGCAGGCCAGGAGATGGAACTCCCAGCCTCTGCTTCTGCCTGAGAAAGCTGCTCATTCTGCACACATTTGCGCTGCTTCTGATGAAGAACGCTACTTTCCAGGAAGCAAGTCCGTTTCCTTGCACATCATTCTTTGATTTGATCTTGCACACGTGCATTCCCTCTGAAGGGCTGTCCACCATTAATGCAAAGGCTTGATGGGTAACTTAGTTGCCTATTCAACCACTCAGCATGGCATGTGTCTATTTGCAACACTCTAGGAGGCTGAGGCAGGAGGACTTCAAGTTTAAGTCTAGCCTGGGAATTTAGTGACTAATGAGTCTCTGTCTCAAAATTAATAATGATGATGATGATGATGATGACGATGATGATGATGATAATAATAATAATAATAAAATGGCTGTGGATATAATTTAGTGTGAAGGCCCTGGGTTCAATTCTCAGTATCACACGTACCTATCAAAAGAATTGTCAGGACGGGAGAGATAGCTTGGCAATCTAAGCACCTGCCTAGCAAGTGCAAGGACCCAGGTTCCATCTCCAGTACCACATGCTGTGTCAGCCACCAGAACCAGGAGTGGTGGCACCCACCTGTAATCCCAGCGGTAGGGAAGCTGAGACAAGAGGATCACTATGAGTCTGAGCTGCATAATGAGATCCTGTATCAAATAAACAAACAAATAAATAAAAGACTTTTTTAGATTGCAAAAAGAATTCTCTATTCATTGGGCACAGTGGCACATGCCTATAATATTGAGTACTTAGGAGGCTGAGGCATAAGGGTCATAAATTCAAGGCAGCCTGGACAATTTATTAGTGAGATCTTATCTACAAAAGAGTTGGGGGGCCACAATGGTAGAGTGTCCCTGGATTCTATCCCCAAAACAAAAAACTATTGCTCATTCACATTCTTTTCCAGATCTCTCCTAGGTTGCTTACCAAATGTTTGACCTTGGGCAAGGTTCACCTCCATTTACAGCTAACTAGGTTATTTCTGATCTGATTTCCTCTATACATTTCTGCAGTTGATTCTTTACTTCAGACACTATTAATTCAGAGATTTCAGCTGTGTGATTCCTAGTTTCTTCAATGCTAGTGTCTCCTGCATTTGTTCTATGTGGGCTCAGGGCCTGATACTGCATTTTTCTCCTTCTCTTTTTTGCTTTGTATAACACAGTCATCTGACCTTTGATGTAGAGCTTTGGTGCAGTTATAATCTTAGCACCTACCAAAATTCTTACCTAAGAGATTATATGGTTAAAGCAGTTATAGTTTTGTATTTATAGAACTATAATTAGGAACACTAATAATGGGTAATGATATTTAGCAGTTGACAAACTTTTATAACCAATGAGTTCATATTTTAGACAGGAAGAGCAAACATTATGTCTGTATAACTAAGGAGATACTAAATTGGGAATTTGTGTTTAAGTTAGTTCCCCTAAGTTCTGTCTGATCACCTCCCCTTGATGTACCTATAATAAAAAAAAAGAAATCTTCGAATTAATAGCATCAGAAGTAAAGAAACAACTGCAGAAACATATAGAGGAAATCAGATCAGAGATAGTCTCTGAAGTGAAAAAAGAAAGGATAACTATAATGAAAGAATTAATAACTGCTTCTGAAGAAGACATCAATAAAAAATATAGGAGAATAGAAAAACAATGGAATCCTTGAATGAGCAATATAAGAAAGAAATAGATCACATGAAGGAAAGTCAAAGAGACAGAGGAACTTAAAATCTCAATCACAAGCTGGTAAAGGACAAGTTTTTTCTCCCAGCTCTTGATATGAGACTAGCCATAGCTGTAGATTTGCACATATACAAATATAAACATATGCACATAGATCTAGTTTTCTAAAACTATGTAACAAATCAACTGTAGGTTGTCTTACCACCCATTCCCTGTCTCTCCTTCTCATCTACAACTGCTTTAAAAAGTCTCAGAAATAAAAAGATGTTTCGAGATTTAAAGGTAGCTGGTGGTAGGGAGCGAAATGGGGATTTTTAAGAAGCACTAAGACCCTTGAGACTGGCTCCAGAGGGGCTGGGCCACAGAGCCAGCCCATGGAGCTCGCCTGTGCTTATGACAGCCCCCAGCCCAATCCATCTGGACAGTGCTAGAGAGCACATCCCTCTAAAGAGAGCTTGCCCTTTGGAAGACGCCTTCAACAGCAAGACCAGGCAGGCCGCTGTGAACTGAGAACTCCACATGTGCTCTTCTAGCTAAACCTGCGCAAGGTAAGGCCTCCGAGAGGTCCACACACCACCCTGCATATTCAGACCTGACTGTGGCCGCCATCATGGCCAATAGAAGCTGTGCTAGCTCCTCACACCAATCCATCCAGAACCACACCAAGGGCCACTACAAAGTGACTGAGAACGTCACCTCCCAGATCAAGTTGTCCATCAAGTGCCTGGTAACCACCAGGGCTCTCAAGCACAGCAAAGGACTGGGTGCCTTGGGCTCCTCCCAGCTGCCCCAAACCATGAGCCCAGGAAGGCAGTGGCCTTAGGAAGACCAAGAAGGAGGTCAAGAAGGTGGCTACCCCAAAGAAGGCCACCACACCCAAGCAGCTTGCTCTAAAGCCCCAAGCAAGAATCCTACAGCCACCCCTAAGGTCCTGAGGAAGATGGCTGCCACACTCATGAAAAGAAAAATCCCAAGGTTATCAAAGCTGAGCCATTCAAGGCATTGAAGCCCAAGAAGGGCAAACCAGGGAAGCCCAAAGGCAAGTCCAATGCCAAGGAGACTAGCACAAAGTGACAATGAAGCCTTTTCCAACAGATGCTCCTCTCTTACTCTCTGTGAATACTTTTCACCTTTCCTTCTTGATTCTCCTCTGCCACATTTTGCTTCATTCTTTTCTGACTTTATAAGAAGCAGTCTGGAGTCCCCAGAAATTGTAGAATCGTCTTTTTCCTTAACCGCTTGTGCTGTGTTGGAGAGGGTTGCTATAAAGGTGGATGGGGAAGGGGAGAGCAGGCAAAGCGGTTTGTTCTTGACAAATGAGAGGAAACCAGGGATTGAAGAGATTGTGGGAATGTCTTTAAGGTTTTCTTTAAGTTGGGCACCTCTGTAAGAGCTTCAGAACCTCTGGTATTAGGGGGAGACGTGGAAACCAACAGCAGCAAAGGAGAGAAGAGGGAGGCAAAACCCTTCCCTGGCTGACTTCCGCCTTCTAGTAGTGAGCAGCACGGGTTCCTCTTCGCTTCAGTCAGCCTGCCCTCCCAGACTCCCTGTGGTCAGAGGGAAGGAGAGGAAGACCTAGTGACAGCTTCTTGGGGACCAAACATGGGGTGGGATAGAGAGGGGCCTCTTAGCATTCACCAAAGTCACAATAGGAGTAGAAAACTTAGGGGAAGGCTTGGGAGCCAGTGAGCCAAATGCCTTAGTGTACTCTGTGTCCCCACACACTTTGGTAGATTCTTTCTTCAGAGGACTTTGGCTTTGCTTGGTCTTATAGGGCTCCAGCCCTGCCACCAGCTACTTTTAAATCTCAAAGCATCTTTTTACTTCTGAGACTTTTTTAAGCAGTTGTAGATGAGGAGAGACAGGGAATGGGTGGTAAGACATCCTACAGTTAATTTGTTACATAGTTTTAGAGAACTAGATCTATGTGCATATGTTTTATTTGTATATATGCAGATTTATGGATAGGGCTAGTCTCATATCAAGGGCTGGGAGAAAAAAACTCTCCCTTTTTTATTTTTAATAGGGAAATCACACACTTGCTCACCCACCCCCACCTTCTTTTTAAACAAGTGTTACTTCTGCCTGGAAGACTTTGCCATCATTGTAATTTTAAGGCCTTAAAAAAATTCTGGAAAGGTAAAAAAAAGAAGAGCATCTATTTCAGACATCATTTGAAGATGAGTTACATAAGCAAAGAGCAGAAAGCACAGCACTAGGTATGCAGAGGGGTGCAGTGAGCATTGTGTGCTACCCGCTGTAAATGCTCAGCTGTGGGCAGGCTGTGTGAAAGGCACCACGGGACACCAAGGTGAAGAAGAACGAGTCCACTCCTCGGGGCCAAGGAGACACAGAAAAATGTGATGAAGCCCTGCAGCCTACAGAAAAAGTCTCAGAATATAGTCAGAATACAGCATTCAGAAATGCCCAAATTCAAGGACATGCAGTACAAAGAGAAACACCATGTCTCTAGGTCCCACAACACATATCTAAAAGGCTTCCTGTGGAAAGAAATAAGTGTGGGACAATTAGAACTTAGCACTGACAAAAGGACCACCATACTGAATCACAGATTAGGATATAAGGTCATTGACCAGCCAAATAGCTCAGCAGATTAAAGCACCTGCAAGCAGGTGCAGGGGTTGGGTGTTTGATCCCCTGGTCTGCCATGCCGGCCCCACCCCCCGGGGCATGCTGAGACAGCAATTGAGACTGGGTGTCATGGTGTGCTCCTGTAATCCCAGCTCTTGGGAGGGTGTAAACAGAAAGATCACTACAAATCCGATCTACATAGTGAGACCCTGAACACCCTGTAGAACCCTTCCTAAAATAAAAAAAAAAGGATATAAGATCATTAACTTGAAAATGCCTCTCTTACTAGTTAAATAACTTTGCAGCAAGAAAAATGGACAAAATCAGACATAGACAATGCTGCTTTTCTTCTTGGAAAATACTGCTTATTCTTGCCCTTGGCCCCTGATGGCAGCCTATCACACACACCATTATCTACAAACTCAATTAGGAAACATTTATCTTCTATTTTAAGGCATTGGGACTCATTACAAAAGGGAAAGAAGATTAGGCAACTTTCACCATGTTCGGTCTCAGTGGATTACTACGCAAAACTATGTTGGTCTTTCTTCTGCCTCAATATTAGGCAGTAGATATTGAAACGAAAAGTAGGAATACATGGTTTTTAAAAATATGTATGTGTGTTTTAAATTTTAAACAAATACCCATTGTTCAAACCATGACAACTTGGCAAAAATTAAAAGAAATATTCTTTATGATCTTCTCAATGATTATCTTTCTAGAAATGTGATGGAAATGACAGGGATTAGTCTAACAGAAGCCGGGGAGATGACTCAGTGGAATAAGTGCTTCCCTGGCAAGCAAAAGAGCCTGAGTTCAATCCCTGGTTATGCCAAAAAATAAAAAAATAAATAAATAAAGGTTAGTCTAACAAGCATGAGTCTGCAAATAACTAGCCAGACGTGCACACAGGCTTCTGTGCTTGAGAACTTGTGTAAGGCAAGTCATGTGACCTTTCCACTACTCATTTCTTCATCTGTTAAAAAAAGAATAATAATCATTTCACAGGCTGTTGTGGAGGTTAATAACATACTTTATAAAACTGTTATGACAAACTCCCAAGAGGACAATTATGACTAGTGTTTGCTAAATAAATTTCATTGTATGGGTATATTATTAAATATGTCTTAACATTTTTGTAACTAATTACATACATTTTCCTGCAACTCCTGCTAAATAACTGGCTTTTCAAAAAATCCAACCTATGAGTCACACTTATTTTTACCAAGTGGCCTTAGCCAATCCTTAACTCCTATGCTCCCAGTATTTGCTCTATGAGTTCCTACATTCACTGAAAAAAACATCCCTCACACAACCCTTGCAGATAGTACATACCTAGTCAACTTTGGGTATTTTTCTTTTTAGGCAAAGGAAAACATAGGTAAAATGGAAAGGAAATAATGTGATAAAGCAGAAGCACAGAAGTCTCTGTATAAGTCTGAAGTCTCAATGGGTTATTTGGTGGTCAATTGAATGTGTAAGAGCTAGCTTATGAGTTTGGAGTCCATGAGGCTCTCTCTGTTATTCTCAGGAAAAGGCTTCTGCTCATCCAATTTGGCTCTAATGCAGAGCAAGCTAGCATTGATGAAGGCCACAGTGAAGGGGAATGAAAACAGGAGGGGAGGAATGATGTCACCCAAGCTCAGAGGGAGGAGGCTGAGATTCTGGTTCTTAAGCAGTGAAACAGGTCTGCTTTTGGAGGAAGGAGAATCCTACCCCACATAAGCATTGACCTCTTGGCATCAGCACTGAGCCCCGCACCTCCTCTCTTGCATCTCCTTTCCTTCACCTTCTGAAGACTTTATCCTCTAAATTCTTTCCAGTTTAGAGGGATAGGAAGAGCAAAATGGGATAAGGGTGTCAGGGAACAAGTACTGCAGGATCTTGAGTGGCTCCCACTGTTCTGACTTTTTTTATTTTATCCTCTGAGCTTCTGATTTTGTCTGTTTCCCTATTTAATTCTCAGCATGCTTGAGTTTCTCTTCTGAAAGGTTTCAGTACATTTGTGTGTGAAGATATTTAAATTACACGTTAGAAAAATGTTGATGTGTTAAAGTGACCCTCTTGCCCTTGGCCTTCATAGTAAGTGAAGGTGAGAATTAAAATTCAACTCTTTCCACCACTGCTTTCTCTAATAAGAAAGACAAAATTGGGTTTGAAGTAGATTAAATGAGTAATTTGATGTCATTCACAGAGAGGTCAAAAGAAAAAAAAAAGTATTCTGGCTGGAGGGTTCAAATCATTTTGTAGTTAGTGAAATGTTGACCCTTGTGGTGCTGTCAACTAATCCAGGAGTTCTTGAATGCCTCAAACTTACTGCTATTTTCATTTTTTGCTGTTTGGGAAATCAAAACAACAGTCTCGCACAAGCTAGGTAAGTGTGCTAACATTGAGCTACACCCCAGCCCTTTCCTATTTATTACTTGTTATATCATTTCTATACCAAAATAGCACAGGATTTGAGAATTCTGACAATATTCACAGATTCCCAAAACTTAAAAGTGCATATGAATCACTCCAAATACACATTCCTGGCTGCTCCTCCCAAAAGCCTCCTCCTTAGGTTTAGGACAGGCAGGGAATCTGAATCTAAATGTTGAACAAGTCCTACGCTGGCTGTTGCTGCAGGTGGCCCATGGAAAATATCACACACTGAGGTGATACTTTCTAGGTAGGGGTGACTTTACCCATGCCATGGCCTTTGGTGTCATCAGACACTTAGTAACTTTTCATACTTGCTATCACCAAACAAAAACAAAACAACAACAACAAAAAAAAAAAACTTGTGCCAACTCTCCTGGATAAAAGCAATCAATGAAATCATTATATACCGCAAAGACCAAGTAATAAAATAATAAAAAATGGGAAAAAAATCTAAACAAATGTTGCACTCAACATATGGATCAATTGTCAAATAAAGAATAGTCTTATGACAATAAGAAAAACAAGAGTTCCGGCGGAGAGTGCTGAGAGAAGCGGGGCGCGGCTTGCTTCTCCGGGGTCCTCCAGGCCCTCCCGCCGATGGCGGTGGGTGTCCTGGGGGCCCCGAGAGTGGGCCGCGCCTCTGCCCTGTAGGCTCTTGGGTCCCTCGCCGTGACTGCCCGCCGGCTGGACCTAGGCTTTCAAGCTATGGGAACCGATCCTCC
>PVKA01039815.1:0-19200 GCA_004027165.1 Ctenomys sociabilis
AATTTGTACTACTAATTTGATTTGAAACTGTCTCACTGCTATTCATTCTTCAATAAAATAAAATTAAAAAATAAAGCAAAGAAAAGAAAATAATATGCATAGTTATAGTTTTCTCTGAAATCCATGGATATAATATAGACCTGATATTAATTTAGGGAATTTTTTAGTCATTATTGCATCAAACTTATTTTTCTGTTCTTTTATCTTTCCTTTTCTTTTTATAAGCCCATTATAGATAAGTTATACCTTTTGAAGTTGGCGTATAGTTCTTGGAATTGGCATTTTTTCAGTCTTTGTGTTCTCTGCTTTTCAGTTTTGGAGATTTCTTTTGAGAAATCATCAAGGTCAGGGACCTTTCTCAGTTCCATGCTAACAAGCCTACAAAGACTCCTTTAGACACCTAGTATTGATCTCTAGTAGTGTTAACATCCCTGCTCCATCTGACTCTGGTTGTAATACTTGTTTCATATGTTCAGCCTGTGACTTTACAAAATCTTGCAACACTTTTTGATGGGGAGACATGATACACTCACCAAGGTAAACTGCTTTACATAAACCTTTAATTAAATGTGCATGGGAGGGATAAAGAGTCTACTGTCCTGTGCTAAGCTCCAAGATTTTGGTGAGCCTGTGCCTCTAGATTGTGAACTTTGTATGTAGTTTTCATGATCTGATTTGTGTGTGTGTGTGTGTGTGTGTGTGTGTGTGTGTGAGAGAGAGAGAGAGAGAGAGAGAGAGAGAGAGAGTGAGTGAGAGCAAGAGAGAGAGACAGGGTGGCTGGTTTGAGTTGGAATTGGATATTCCCCTTCCTAGAGTCAGTTAGACATTGGTGAAACCTCATTAACTCAGGTTACAGTTAGTATCTCCTTAGGTAGAACTTGTTAAGAATTAAATACACAGGTATATTTTGAAATGGCTTTAACTTTCTGCCTGTTGTGAGTACAAGGGAGATTTTTTTGTTATATTCACTTGGAGTGACAGAATTCACAAAAGTGTTGGGGACACCTATCACTGGGATCCTATATTTTATCAATTATAGATTATATTTTCCTATGCTGCCACTCATTTCTATAGAGATTTATATTCATGAGTTTTTGTCCTGGGAAACTGATTCTCTGTATTCTCTTATTAGTTTGCCATGTGACTTCTGTTAGCTGAGAAATATTAATGTTTCAATTTATTCAGCTTTTTACCTATACTTCTAAAATGTCTGACCAAAACCCAGAACTGTTCTAATTTTTAAAGCACATTTGCCTAAAAGATAAAAATACAAAAGATTAGAATACTTAAAAATAAATAAAGTTGACTTTATAATGTAAGTAGAATTTTGAATCACCAATGACAGAATTCACTTTTGTTTTTAAAAAATTCACTTTTGTTCTAAGGCACATGAATGTTTAGCAAAATGGACCATATGATGAATTAGAAAATAAACTGAATAAATTTTAAAATAATTGAAACTTTCAAGAACATGTTCTCTGGTCATAGTAAATTAAATGTTATAAAAAATGCTATTTTGGTGCTAACATTGAACAACTAGCAGTGATCCCTATGTGTATCGTATTCATCCTAAATATGTTTCATTTTTCATTAACAGAAAAAGTTATAGATCAATTAGATCAGTTAGTAAAGGTGGAGCTAAAGGAGTTGTGGCTATTGAAGTGACCAGTGCCCTTAAAAAATGAACTAAGTTCTTGTACAAGGATACGAATAAAGATAACTTGAGAACTTCTCAGGAATCAGTTAAATTCCACCCATCACTAGGAGAAAGGTGAAAAAGTGTTAAAGTTTCATTTGAGAAGAGAGACCCTAGGTCTTCTGGTGAAGAGGTTATACATAGAAAATTGGTTCTCTGGGATTCATTTCACTCTAGTCAGCCATATAGGTGCTAGAGGCCACTGAAACCGTTCTCTAAGAGGTAATCTGATTATTGCTTGAGCTGTTAGCAGATGTTGACATTGTTCAGATGGTGATGGTTTTACTTGTGTTCAGAATGCAAGAGTTGTGGCTCCAGTTAGCTTCCACCAGATGTCAGACAACATACCCCTAAGAAGATGATGCAAACAGCCGTTTGAATTAAACTGAAAGTGCACTGGGGCCCCCAGGAAGTTGGAGGTACCACAAACATGGACAATTTGCTAAGGAAAACTGCAAGCAGTTAGAAGAGTCAACTCAACAGAGATGGTCTGTGGGCTGTAAATGTTAGGGCACTAGGAGCAGGGCTATGCATCTGCTGTGAAATTAATATTTCATCATAATCTGTCCTTGATGCTGCACATGGAGCTATAGGATTAAATGTTTTTTCCTGTAGAGTTTTCATTTTAAATGATTCCTTTCTATTCCTCTCTTCTGCCTTTTTGGAATGAGTATGTTGACCCTATACAATTGTATGCTGGTAGTAAGTATTTCTTTTCAAAAATGCAGAAAGGCACAGCTCAAAGTTTGCCTTGAGTATCAGAAGAGACTTTGGACTTGGAATTTTAAGTGATTCTGGTATCGATATGACTATTGGCTCTTAAACATGGACTAATTGCACTTTGTGTAATAAGATACAGATAAAACTTCACAGTTCAGATTTAAAATGTATCCCTCAAAAGCCTCATATATTCAGAGGCAAGGCTTCCAGAAAGTGATTGGGGGCCGGGGAGAGGGCTCAGTGGAATAAGCGCTTCCCTGGCAAGTACAAGGGCCTGAGCTCAATTCCCGGTTCCACCAAAAAAAAAAAAAAAAAAAAGATCAACATGTTTAAAAGAAACCAGAAAAACCCACTAAATTCATGGAAACTAAACAACACCCTACTTAGCAATCAATGGGTTGCAGAAGAAATTCAACAATATCTACAATTCAATAAAAATTCAAGTATAACTTACCGGAATTTATGGGATGCAATGAAAGCAGTTCTTAGAGGGAAAATAATAGCTATGAACTCACACATTAGGAAAACAGAAAGGGAACAAATTAGCACCTTAATGTTGTACCTCCGAAAACTAGAAAAGCAAACAAAACCCAGAGCACAAAGGCGGGAATCCTAAAGATTACAGCAGAAATTAACTCAATTGAGATGAAAAAAACAGTTCAAAGAATCCACAAATCAAAAAGTTGGTTCTTTGAAAAGCTAAATAAAGTTGATAAGCCTCTTGTCAACCTCATCAAAAAGAAGCAAAAGAAAATTCAAGTACAAGTGATAAGGAATAAAAAGGGTGAAATCACCACAGACCCAGTGGAAATTCAGAAGAATATCAATAGTTACTTCGAGAATCTTTATGCTCACAGAATAGAAGACACAGAAGAAATGGACATATTCCTTGAAAGGTACAAATTACCAAAACTGAATCAAGAAGATATAACAACTCTCAATAAGCCGATAACAGCCAACGAAATACGAAACGTAATAAAAAGCCTACCGACAAAGAAAAGTCCAGGTCCTGATGGATTCACAGCTGAATTCTACAAGAAATTTATAGAAGATATAATCCCCACAACCACAAACTCTTCCATGAAGTTGAAAAGGAAAAAGTCCTCCCAAAATCATTTCTGGAGGCAAGTATAATACTCATTCCAAAACCAGGGAAAGACACAACCAGAAAGGAGAACTACAGGCCAATCTCCCTCATGAACATAGATGCAAAAATCCTCTACAAAATCCTGGCAAGTAGAATACAGCAAATCATCAAGAAGATCATACACTATGACCAGGTAGAATTCATCCCAGGGATGCAAGGATGGTTCAATATTTGAAAATCTATAAATGTAATACACTATATTAATATACTGAAATCTAAAAACCATATGATCATCTCAGTTGATGCAGAGAAAGCCTTTGACACAGTCCAATGCTCATTCATGTTCAAGGTCCTACAGAAAATTGGAATAGATGGACTCTATCTTAACTTGATAAAAGCCATCTATGACAACCCAAAAGCTCATATAAATCAGGTACAAGACAAGGATGTCCTCTATCACCCCTCCTATTCAATATAGTCTTGGAATCCTTAGCAACAGCCATTAGAAAAGAGGGAGAAATAAAGGGAATAAGAATAGGTAAAGAAGAAGTTAAATCATCACTATTTGCAGATGACATGATACTTTACTTGGAAGACCCCAAAAATTCCACCAAGAAACTACTAGAACTGATATGGAAATTCAGTAGCATAGCAGGATACAAAATCAATACTCATAAGTCAATAGCATTCCTCTACACAGATAACAAGCACAGTGAAAGGGAAACAATAGAAACAATACCTTTTACAATAGCACCACAGAAAATGAAATACCTTGGGATTCACTTAACCAAGGAAGTCAAAGATCTTTTCATGGAACATTACAATACCCTAAGAAAAGAGATTATAGAGGATTTCAGAAAATGGAAGGATATTCCATGCTCCTGGATAGGAAGAACCAACATCGTGAAAATGGCCATACTCCCAAAATTGCTGTACAGATTTAATGCAATCCCTATCAAACTGCCATCAACATACCTCCCAGACATAGAGAAATCAATCCTAAAATTTATTTGGAACCACAAACCACCTAGAATAGCAAAGGCAATCTTGGCCAATTAAGACAAGGCAGGAGGCATCAGAATTCCTGATTTGAAATTATACTACAAAGCCACAGTGATAAAATCAACATGGTATTGGCAACAAAATAGACCTGAGGATCAGTGGGATAGATTAGAAGACAAAGAGGCATCTACAAAAACACTCAGCCATCTTATTTCCGACAAAGGGGCTACATAAGCTCACTGGAAGAAAGATAGCCTCTTTAACAAATGGTGCTGGAAAACCTGGCTTTCTACATGCCAAAAACTAAAACTTGACCCAGCTCTATCACCATGCACTAAGTTAAAGTCAAATGGATTAAAGATCTAAACATTAAAACAGAAACACTCAATCTCCTGGAAGAGAAAGTAGGAGTAACTCTTGAAGACATAGGGGTAGGTAAAGAGTTCATGAACAAACATATATTCGCATGGGAAGCTCTTGAAAGAAATGGGCATCTGAGATGAATACACACTTCTCAGAGGACAAAATTAAAGAAGCAAATAAACATATGAAAAAATGCTCCACATCGCTAGCCATTTGTGAAATGCAAATAAAAACAACACTGAGATACTATCTCACTCCAGAAAGAATGGCTATCATAAGGAAATCAACCAACAACATATGTTGGAGAGGTTGTGGGGAAAAGGGAACACTTCTCCACTTTTGGTGGGAATGTAGACTAGTAAAACCATTGTGGAGGTCAGTGTGGAGACTCCTTAAAAGAGTAGAACTAGAAATCCCATTCAAGCCAGCTATCCCTCTACTGGGAATTTTCCCAAAGTTTCTGGAAACATTGTATCATAGAGATATATGTTTACCTATGTTTATAGTAGTGCAATGTGTGATAGCAAAGTCTTGGAAACAACCAAGATGTCCATCACATAAAGAATGGTTGAAAAAGATATGGTATTTCTATATAATGGAGTATTAGTAAGCTATTAAGAATGATAAGTTTGAAGCATTTGTACTAAAGTGGATGCCACTTAAACATATACTCATAAGTGAAATAAAGCAGACACACATGTGTAAATATCGTATAGTCTCCCTAGTATAACAAGCAAAAAGCAGAAATACAAAAGGAAACGTACAACAACTAAAATCAATTGAGTCAGATAAGGCAAAGTGAATGGCATATGCTGCAGGATACTAATCAACTTTTCTTCTGGATGGTTAACAACCTAAGTTCACAAGTCAGAGTTGGAGAAGTAGAAGAGCCACAAGGCCAGCCAACATTTGGCCCTAGCCTTTCAAGGTCAGCGAAGACTCAGGACATAGGAGAACCTGTACTGCACCATCATGAAACTCAGTTGAGCTCCGAATGTTCTGAACAAGGAGATTATGGAGCCACAGAGGAAAGAGATTGAAGTTCTATTGTGTGCCTGGGGAGAGTCACATGGAGAGAAAACTTTCTCTCAAGCTCTCACAGAGAGCAAACTGGTCAGGCATTGGCCGTGACTCATCCACATGGATGACACAGACAAAGGATCTACAGAATAAAGTACAGGACTACAAGATAAACCCTGAGAGGACTTCACTGACCATATAAGAAATATAAAGTTCATGTGTTGGTATATAAGTCTTGATCTATCTAGGTCTTAACCATCCAGCAGAAAAGTATAAAAATGAAGTGTGCATTGTGGGGCCATAATATTAAGCTGAGCTGTAAATGGCTATGGTTGACAACTTCTTTGAATAACTCACTATTGTTGTGTAATGCTGGACTGTGTTGGACTGTGGTGTCGAGTTCAAGCACCTAAGTTAGTTGAATGACAATGGAGTGCCCACCTTTGACAGGTGTAGACAAAGGAAGGGGTATAGAAAGAAAAATCATGATGTGTGTGTATGGACAGTGCAGTTGGGATAGATAATGCTGTGCTTCTACATAATTCTATGAGAGGCAAGATCTGCACTAGTGGTGGTTGGACAGGATATTATGTTGGCTTCTAGTACTATGGTCATCAACTAGGAAAATAATTATTGAATATTTGATATAATTCATGTATAAAAATAAGCAGCTACACTCTTAATTTACTGATAAGAGACATCTGCTAAAATAATATCTGTAAATATAATATCATATATGCACCTTGTACGATACCAAAACTTTATGAAAACAGTTTGCAATGTATTAATTTATTGAATCTGTCTGGTTAATGTGTCTTGAAACTATCTGATTGATATTTGTACTTCAATAAAATAAAAAATAAATTAAAAAAAAAGAAAGTGATCAGATCATGTGAGTGGCATATTCATCAGTGAATCTACAGATGTGCTCATGGCTGAATGTTTTGTTAGGAAATGAGACCTTACTGGCTATAGGTCATTGGAGATGCAACCTGGATGATTGCATTTTTGCCCCCAGATTGTCCCTTATGCATTTGCTTCTTGGCTATCAGGGGTGAGAAGCTTTCCTATCCCTTATCCTTCTACCATATTTTTCTGTGTTGTAATCAGATGAGCATAGATTGACTCCCCTAACAATAACAAGTCAAATTAAGTCACTGCCTTCTTTAAGTTGTTGGTATCAGATATTTTGTCCCAGTGATGAGAAAGTGGCCCACTCTGGACCATACCCTTTGAGGTGAATAGTGAAAGGCTGCATTTGGCAATGCTTGGCACTTAAGATCTTCACAGTGCTATTTATCATATGAATGAAGAGCAAAGAGGGGATGAGTTCTTCGAATATAAATGTGGAGCTAAAAATATGATAACTACTTTCAGAAGCATGCTGGATTGGCAAATATAATAGGTGAACATTGTGCTGTCTATTCAGTTCTTATTCCAAGAGTTTTCATTTGTCTCTTTTTTGTTTGTATAAACATCTATTTGTGAAAGGCTTTCTTCCAAGTGGTTTATTTCTAAACATTTTCCTCTGTTGTCCCAAGCATATCATGTTTAGAACACATCAAACATCCAGTTTTGGAAACAGTCATGTCTTCTGGAGCTTTTCTATAAAATATTCATAAAGCTGTATTTATTATCTTTGTAGAATTGAATATCAGGATCAATAAATGTGCTGAATTTAAATTGAGAAACGAAGAAAATGTGCAACCAAATGAGTACTTTTGTTAAGGTGCAGGAAGTGGAAGTAGAGAGGGTTGTATATATTTGAGAGGAAAAGAAAACTTTAAGCCTCTTTAAAATTGGACTGAGATACTAGAATAATACATTAATAACTATTGAACAGATATAGAATTTATTGAATGCATATGGAAATGGATATATATATATATGTACATATTTAATAACATTAGGATTGGAGTGCATCTTACTGAAATGTAGATTGACTTTTCTACATTAAGTAGAAAGAAATTAGAAGGGTGTAGAACAATCAGAAGTAGTCAAAGGTCTTTATTCTAGTTCAAGTTCTTCTGTTTGATAAAACTACGAGAGATTTTGGGGCTTTGAATTTCTGTTCTGTACAATGGACAGTTGGGGTTGAGATAAGGTCAAATTTCATTGATTTCTACAGTTCTAAGTGGTACATTTGAATTTACCATAGGGCAGCTCCTTATAGAACATGTTTTTAATTTTTTGATCATGTAATGTGGAAACTGAGGCATTAATTAATATATCTACCTGAGCACATAGTGGATTATATTCAAAACTCGCTAGCAAATTGCTTAAGATAATTGATGAAAGTTTGATGCTAAAGGGTGGAAGAAATAATTCTTCTGCCTCTTCTCTCCCAAATTTAAAGCCACTTCTGTACTTTTTCATAAATTTCTAAAGAAAAGGGATCATGTAGAGGGGGAAAGAGCATAATGGAGGAGAGGAAGGCAAAGTAGAAAAGAGAGAAAGTAGAGCCGGGGATTGGGGTGCCAGCATGGTGCGCGGTGGCATGAAATTCACTTAAGGAACTGCAACAGCTTTACAATACTATGCTTTGTTTAGAATTTAAATAATAGTTTTATTCATTTATAAATATACTTTTTGATGGTTTTAAGAATAAACAGCTCTTAAGAGATATTTTGAACTGCCCTGTCATACAGGGGTTCCAACTTATGTTGAAAGTTAAAGTGAATTAAAGGCTGGAAATATATGTCAAACCCTTTTCTGATTCTAACTATGTTTAATTGAAGAAAAAAATGTATATCACCCTCACCTAAGCTCATAACTGTGTTCTAACCACTGGAGAAGACTTTCATTCTCAGTTATCCATCTGAACTTTTATTACTACTTAGAAGCTTAGCTCTAAACTGCTCAATGATTTTACTTACGTTTTTTCTGTTTTCATCTTTTTTCTTTTTCTTTTCTTTTCTTTTTCACATCATTACATTCTGAGAAAGACTATTTCCCTTATATTTTGTCCTACAGCGGTAGGAATCCATTTCACTTCCTTACCAGTAGAGGGCACTTAGGGATTTTTGATCATATACTTAAATTCATGTCTATTTCAAAGAAGCCACACTGTGAAGTTATATGTAGTCTTAGCTTTTCTCTTATACTACTGACACATGCTTTTGGGATTTCTCATACCAGAAAAGTACTATTGGACCTCTGTAGCATACAGGTAAAGTCACCCCATTATCCTGGAACCCAAAGCCCTCTATGCTCTAAATTCACAAATGAAGCTCTGCTGTATACTTCTGCTATTATGCAAGTAGGGTTACTAAATTTGTAGAACATTTATATTTGTGCATCTCATTGTGCATATTCTTAGTTTGAAGCATTTCTCTGTTTTTTTTTTGTTAAGTGAAATCCTCCTTCAGCTGCTACCTTTCAATTATCTCATCAGTCAAAAAATCCTGCCATCCCTTTATTATTAATGTCAGTATTTTCCTTTGCTTTGATTTTGTTGAAACTGCACAAAAAAGGCTTTCATAAATCTTGACAGCAAGTTGCTAAAATTTTAAGGTATAAAATTTCTAGACTCCCCTGTAAAGTTTGGATTTCCCAGTATACGAAATCACATAAGTGAATTGCTTAAAATTATTCTTCTTTCTCTATTTGTTCAGTTTCATTTATTTTTCATTTTTTAAACAGTGGGCCAGCCAAATAGCTCAGTGGATTAAAGTACCTGGGGCTGGAAGTTTGATCCTAGGTGGGCCATGCTGGTCCCGCCCACATGGTGTGCTGAAATGGTAATTGAGACTGGGCATGGTGGTGTGTTCTTGTAATCCGAGGCTGAGAGGCTGTAAACAGGAGGATCACTATGAGTCTGATCTAGTAGTTAGATCCTGAAAGCCCTGTAGGTTATCCCCTAAAATACAAAAAAAAAGGAGAGAATGAAAATTAGAATTTAAACAAAAATTACAAGTGATGCAGAATATCACTTAACAAAGTAATATCAATTTTCAGTATTTGTTGTAATAGTGTTGCTTTTCGATCAGTTATTTATATTAGCAGCTATATGCATGTACAATTAAAAAATGAAAGAAAAAAGATATGTATAAGAAATTAAGAAGGCAAAAAGTACAAACATTTGAAAAAAAGGAGATGAAACAAATTGATCATTAACTGTTTCTTTCCATTTATAAGAAATGCACATTGTGGCTGTCCAAACTATCCTGCTTTTATACATAGATAAATCTCTTTCCCCTACTCTCTCTCCTGTTCTTCTCCTCAACTCAGTAACACTTTCCTTTTGAATAAGTTCATTCCCTTTTCCCAGTGTGTATTGTAAGCTTCAGATTCAATTTTCTCTTTTAGGTTCTCACATTAAGGAGAAAAAATGATGTTTGCACATGTGGGTGTGATTTATTTCACTTAAGAGTATGTTCTTTAGTTGTATCCATTTACCAACAAAAGATTGAAATTTATCCTGTCTTATAGCTCAATAATACTCCATTGTGTAAAAATGCTACATATTGTTTATTTATTGTTTAATTAATGGATAAATGGGTTATTTCCACATTTTAGCTATGTCAGACTGCACTGCTATAAACATGGATGCACACATGTCACTGTCGTATGAGGTTTTCAGTTCTTCTAGAAAAATACCCAAGAGGAGAATAGCTAGTTAGAATGGGACCTCCAGTGCCAGCTTTTGAAGGAATCTCCATAGTGATTGTGTCAGTTTGCTCGCCCACCAACAGGGCAGAAGTGTTCCTATTTCTCCACAGCCTCTACAGCATTTGTTGTTGGCTGACTCCTTGAAGTTATCCATTCTTTCTGGGGTAAGATGGCATCTCAGTGTTGTTTTAATTTCCATTTCTTGAATGAACACTGATGTTGCATCATTTTTCATATATTTACTTGTCATTGTATTTCTTCCTCTGAGAAGTGTATATTCATCTCAGATGCCCATTTTTAGATTGGGTCTTAGAGTTTGGGAGGTTTAATTTTTTTTAATTCTTCATGTGTTCTAGGTAGAAGGCCTTTGTCAGTGGGACTGTCAGTTATAATATTTTTCACAGTTTGTGGGTTTTCTTTTGTACTCTGTTGGACATTTTCTTTGAAGTTCAGACAATTCTCTAAAAAATGAGATCCCAGTTTTTGATTCTTTGAAGTATTTACCATGCAGTTTGGTTTTTGTTCATGAACTCTCTACCTACCTCTATGTCTTTAAGAATTCTAACTACATTTTCATCAAGAAAATTTAGTGATTCTATTTTAATATTTAAATCTCTGAAGTATTCTGACTGTAGCTGTGTGCATGCAATAGACATGTGTCTAGTTTTAGCCTTTGGCATATGGAAAGCTGGTTTTTCCAACACCATTTATTAAAGAGCCTGTATTTTTTCCTGTGAGCATGTTTGGCCTTATGTTTATCAACGATAAGGTGGCTAAGTGTATTTGAAGCTGTGTTTGTATCTTATAATCTGTTCCATTGATCCTCACATCTTTCTCTAATGCAGTACCATGCTGATTTTATCACAGTAGCTTTATAGTGTAATTTCAGGTCAGAAATTATGGTATCTCTTGCTTTTCCTCCATTTCCCAGCATTGCTTTTGATGTTCATGATCTCTTCTGGATCTAAATTAATTTAAAGAAAGTTTGCTCTAACTCTGTGTATATTAATGGTATTTTAATTGGATTGCATTGAATCTGTACAATAATTTTGGGAATATGCCCATTTTCACAATGTTGGATCTTCTTATCCAGGATTATGAAATATTTTTCCATTTTGTCAAATCTCTCAGAGTACTGTAATTTTCACTGTATAAATATTTTATGTCCCCTTTGGGATTGATTCCTAGATATTTCATATTTTTGAGATGTTACTATGAAAGGCATGGCTTCCCTAATTTCTCTATCATTGTTTTTGTACAAAAATGATACTGATTTTTGGGTGTTTGTATTCTGCTATGCTGCTGAATTTAGTGATTAAATCTACAAGACTCTTGATGGAGTTTTTGTGGTCATCTATGTAAAGTATCATATCATCTTCAAATAATGATAATTTTACATCTTTTTTTAGTACTTATTACTTTTATTTCCCTCTTGTCTAATTGCTCTAGGTAATGTTTCCAGAACTATACTGAATAGGAGTGGAGACAGTGGTCATCCTTGTCTTATTCCTTATTTTAAAGTGAAGGCCTTTAGTTTGTGCCCACTTAGTGTGATGTTGGCTATTTGTTTCTCATAGTTAGCTTTTATCAAGTTGAGATACAGACCATGTATTCAAATTTTGTATAGGGTCTGAATCATGAATGAGTGTTAGACATTGTCAAAAGCTTTTTCTGCATCTATTGAGATGATCATGTGGTTTGTTCTTGGTTCTATTGATATGATGCTTTACATTATGTATTTGTGTATGTTGAACTATCCTTGCATCCTGGAATGAATACCACTTGATCATTATGTGTAATCTTCTTGATGTTTTGCTGCATTCTGTTTTCTAGTATTTTGGTAAGGATTTTTACATATATATTCATTAGAGAGCCTGGAGAGTAATTCTTTTGTTTAGTTGGATCTTTCTGTGATTTTGGAATTAGAGTAGTACTTGCCTCCAGGAGTGAATTTGGGAGAATTACTTCCCTTTTAATTACATTGAAGAGTTTGAGAAAAGTTGGGATTAAATTTTCTCAGAATTTTTTGTAGAATTCTGCTGTGAATCCATCAAGATACTAGCTTTTCTTGTTGGTAGGGTTTTTTAAAATTACATTTTCAGTTTTCTTTCCTGGTATTCAGAATTTATATATCTCCTTGACTCAGACTTGGCATTTCACATATATCTAGGAAACTGTCTTTTCCTCTGTGTGTTCATGTTGTATGAAATTAGAGAAGATAAGCGCTCCCCTTGACAAAGATGGAAGATGACCACCGGCCTGACAACACACGTAGTTAAGGCACTGCTATTTACTCCCCTGTGTTTTAATTCCTGTGAGAGTAAAGATTTTGAAAGTAGATATTGATAATCTGAATTTATCTACAGTGTTTAGTGATTTCACCCTTTTCATCCTTTATTGCATGAATTGGTGTTTTTTTTTTCTTTTGGTTTTTATTGGTTTGGCTAGGGCTTTATCAATTTTATTTATTCTTTCAAAGAATCAACTCTGTGATTCATTTATTCTTTGTATTGTTTTCTTCATCTACAGTGCATCAATTTTTGCTCTAATCTTTATAATTTCCTGCCGTTTTTTTGTTTGGGCTTTACTTGCTCTATTTTTTTTCAAATAGCTTAAGGTGCAGCATAAGTGTTTATTTGTACTTATTCTGTTTTCTTAATATGTGAATTTATTGCTATAAAATTTCCTTTTAAAACAGCTTTAATTGCATACCATAGGTTTTGGTAAGATGTATTTGCTTAATTTCTTCTTTAAATTCATCTGTGATCCACTGATTGTTCAGGAGGTTGTTATTTAACTTTCATGTATTTGTGGTATTTTTGCAGTTTCTTTTGTCAGTAATTTCCAGTTTTATTGTACTGTGATTGGAAAGTATGCATGTATAATTTCAATTGATTTGAATTTATGCAAGAGTGCTCTGTGTGCTAGTATATGGTCTATTTTGGAGAATGTCCCATGTACAGCTGGGAAGAATGTGTATGTTGTTGCTGGGTGAAATGCTCCGTAAAGGTCTACCAAGCCAATTTCTTCACAAGTGTGGTTTAGTTCTGCTATTTCTCTGTTGATGTTTTTTGTCTAGTTGATGTATCTCTTTGTGACAGTGGTGTAAAGCTCCTCATTATTATTGTTTATTTTATTTTTCATGTTTGTTAAAATTTGCCATATGTAGGTGGATGATACTAGATTGGGTGAATATATTTATAATTGTTATTTCTTCATCTCACAGTTTACCTTTAACAAGTATGCTGTGTCCTTCTTTATCTCTTTAGATGTTTTTTTTTTTTTTTCATTTGAAGTTGATATTTCCAGTAAAGAAGATAGCAATTCCTGAGTTTCTCTGATTTGCTGTGGTATGGAGGATGGTATACCATCATTTGATTTTTAGTATGTGAATTTCCTTTTCAGTTAAATGTATTTCTTGTATGCAGAATATTGTTGGAGTTTGTTTCTTAATCTACTCTGCTAGTCTGTTTCTTTTGAATGGTGAATTGAGGCCATTTACATTGATGGTTATAACATATATATATATATATATATATATATATATATATACACATATATATATGTAATAACATATATATGACACCTATTATTCTTATAACATATATATATATATGACACCTATTATTCTTATATTATTTTTCTTTGCATCATCTTGTAGCTGCTGAAGTGTTATTTACTGCTTCCTTGCTGATTTTTTTTAATGTATTTGGTATAGGGTCTCACTATGTGGCTTTGACTCATAGTGATCCTTTTGATTTTCAACCACTCCTACACTGTCTGTGGTGCCTTGGGAGCAAATGCTGAGACTGACAACAGAGAAAAACCATCATGTCCTGTCACACTGGATGACTTCAGAGCCAGAAATTTGAACAAAGAGCTGTTTCTGAGTAGTTTCTTTCCTGGAAAGACTCTTTTATTAATTATCTTTTCTCTGTCTAACATATATATATATATATATATATATATATATGTTTATCTTTGTCATGTCATTTTCCTGCTACAGGTTCCATACTTTTCCCCTGTTTTTAATTACTTCCTCTGTTTGGTTGTACCTTTATGCTATTCTTCAAGCTGTGACCATTTCTGTCTCTTTCCAGAATATCTTTGTAGGGTTGGTTTGGTGGTCATAAATTTCTTCCATTATTCTTTGTTTGGAAGTTATTTTCTTTCAGTGTGGTATTCCTGAAATACTTCACTCCAAGCTCTTCTTGATCTGACTGTATGTGTTGAGAAATCTGACATGATGGGCTTTGCATTGTAGGTGTTCTGTTTATTTTCTCTAATAGCTTTTGATATTCTATTCTTTTGCTGAATTTCTGAGATCTTGACCGTTACGTGTCTAATTATGACTCTGTGGAGTTATATGTGCCTTGCTCATCTGTTTGTCAGTTTCTTTTCACATGTTTGGTAAATTTTCTGTTGGTACTCCTGCAAATAGCTTTTCTATATCATGTGTGCTGCCGTCTGCTGCTTCAATGACACCTATTATTCTTACATCATTTTTCTTTGCATCATCTTGTAGCTGCTGAATTATTTCCTGATTCCTTGCTGATTTTTTTTTTAACGTATTTGGTATAGGGTCTCACTATGTGGCTCTGACTCATAGTGGTCCTTTTGTTTTTTAACTGCTCCTACACTGTAAATATAGGCATGCTTCATCAAGCTTGGTCTCAGTGGCAGGCTCAGTGCATCTAAAAGCAGGACCTGTGTAACATGTGGTGCCAAGGATGGAACCCTGGTCCCTGCACTTGCCTAAGCAGATGTTTAGTCCGCTCACTTGTCTCACTGGCCTTCCTTATTAGTTTTAAAAGATTTTTTATTTCATGTTCATTAGCAGTAACACTGTCTTTGATGTCTGAAAGTCTACCTTTAGTTTGATCTAAGCCCTTTTGCCAGCTTTCAGTGCAGTTCTTAATTTCCCAGACAGTTGTTTGAATCTGTTTGATATTCTAATCCTTTTTTGTACTGTTCATTCAGTGTTTCCATCATTTGTATATTCTCCTGTATTTTTCTATGTCTTCTTTAGCACTTCTGAGTAACTCTTTCATGATTATTGTCCTTTCTTTTTGAACCTGCAAGATTATTTCTGGTCTTACTTCTTCCGTAGCCTGATGGAATTGTTTCCTTAATTCAGTTGCTATCATTTCAGACAGTGCAGGTTTGTGGTTTCTAAATTCTTGTATGTCTTTGTCTCTTAGGCCACTGAGTTCTTCTAAGTTCTTAAATATTTGGACTGGCTCTAGCAGAAGCTGCAGACCTGCACACTGGGGGCAACAGAAGGTCAGAGCTTACCAGAGTCTGCCTGGCTTTCTAGAGTCCACCAAAGTTCTTGGTTCAATTTCCTTGAAGCACCATAGTGTTTTGGGGCTTGAAAAGCAGTCATTCTATCAGGAAAACATTAACTTTATAACTAAGCTTTGCTACTTCTCTGAATTATTGAAGTTTATACCTGTTTCATGACACTGATTTCCTACAGTACTGTTGCACTATTTAATTTATACAAATTAATTAATGGACATTATCAAGAATTTTATAGTTTAATTTTTATAGAAAGTTGATATAAATTTAATTGCATACTTGTTATTATTGTATTTTCATATTGCAAAATGTGTACAAATATAAGTGGTGTAGTTCATGAATGATTTAGATTTTCAAGGCACATTTTCATCAGTTTTTAAAATGCACATAATATTTATTAATATGTATTATGAAAATAACTTTGACTACATTAATGAAGTCAGTTTACTTAAAAACAAAATTTAAATTTTTCTACAATTAATAGAAGTTCATAGATATAGGAATTTTATAACTGCATGGAAATCATCAAGGAGAAAAAGGATACTAGTAGTATTGGCATCACATTTTTTTTAACTGCCTAACAATTAACTTTAGATTGTAAACTCTGTGAATTTTAAAGTAGTTGCCACTGACTTGTATTAAAATAAATAACTAAATATTACTTCACAACATGTTATAAATTTAAAAATCCCTTAGAGGGAAAATACATATTATTGTTTTTGTTACTCATATTTCTATTGTAATCATTCAACTTATTTCTGATAATTTGCCTTATTTATCTAGCTTTCACAGCTGGTCAGTGCAAATAGTTTTAGTGCAACATTCATTTTTATCTAGGCCTAAAGATTATTTCATTCTTAGATGGTACAACTCATTAGGTAACATTTGGCTTTTCTATAATACACTTAATTGTTTTCATAACACTTTTTTTTCTGGTATGGGGATTGAACTCAGGACCCTCACTTGCCAGGCAAGTGCTTATTCTATTGAGTTATTTCCCAGACCCTGTAGAACTAATTAAGATTATATCTTCTTGTAGTTGAACAGCAAATTCATTCCACTGGTGGAGTGAAAATAAAATAGAATATTAACTTCAAATAGTTTTAGAATTCAGGGCTGTTTCTTGGTAGTATCTGAATATGAAACAAGGTCCATACAAGAAAATGCTTATTCTGAAGTTATCCATCTGTATGTGATGCCATGAGGAATGAGTCAGTTAGAGTAGCCATGGATAAGGGAAATAACAACCAGAAGGAATAGAATAGATTGAATAATGGACACAGGAAAAATCATATGAAAATGACTTTCACTAGAAAACAATGAGACATTATGGACATACTGCTAAACCAGTGCTAGGAGATTTGGAATTTCAGGAATTTGAAATCTAATGTGTGGGTTATAGGAAAAAAAATTGACCATGTAGTATCCAGATGATAATTTCCATAAATGATGAAGTCAATAAATTATTATATTTCTATTATTTTACATCAAGCTGACCTCTGAGTGAAGAGCAAAGTCTGCTAGAGATGCATGAGTGTGACTCTTATTCAGAGTTTTTAGAGCATTAGCTATAGCAATATGATTCCTTTTGTTTTCCTTCCAAATTCCAGAAAAGGCAAGTTGGTGACCAGAGACACAAATAGTAAATCTGGGCAGACTGGTTACAAATGTTTCTTGAGATTTGTTGTGAAATACAATGCGGTTAGTGCTGAATGTTTCTCTAGAACTTTATGCCCCAGTGATTTGTCCTGATCTGTTTCCTTCCCTCTGTGGTTGCGAGATGTCTATTTCTCTTTGTCCTGTGTTTCAAGATGTATCTATGTTTTTTTTTTTTCTTTTAAGTGTGAGGTGTACAGATTCTTGCTACACAGATCAAGCTCATGACCCTCCTGTTTTCAGCCTCCCATTCTGTGGGATTGCAGGTGTGCCACCATACCCAGTCTCATTTGCTGTCTCATCATGCCCCAGGGTTGGGGCCAGCATGGCTTGTGGTGCCCAGGGATTGAACTCTGGCCCCTGTGCTCTGCCTAAGTAGGTACTTTATTCCACTAAGCTATCTGGCTAGCTCTATGTCTGAGTTTTATAGGAATTGTGAGTATGGTTGAAGTCGTATTGCTTAGTTGTGGGAGTTAAGAAAGGTCTCTTTAGTTTCTTTGTTTAAAAGTACCTTATCATAGGTTTCATAATTCAAATACTAAAATAGTTATGTTGTTACAAAGCAAAATTTCTGCTTGAATGGCCAATATGTGAAAATTAGAAGTTTAGCTCTCAGTATTATAGGTCTCTAATCACATTATATTGGCTATAGAGTTAAGCTGATCTTTGTTCCACAATTGTCTCCAGTAGATAAAGAAATTTGAGCTTGGTTTTCTTATCATGTCCTAGGACAGGTATAGCTTTTCTTTTCTTCTAGATGGCCATCACTTGCCCAGAATTCTGATATTTGCTTCCTCCAGGGAGACAGAAGAATCTTAGGCCATTGGAAGGAAGTTTACATAGAGGTGGATTGGGTGGAGGTTAAGCAGCTTTAAATTTTGTGCACTACACATAAAAGGACACTGTAGAAATATGTTTCTTGTGTGCTCCAGCATCTCTCAACAGTGCTGTGCTTCAGTTTTAGCACTCATTAGACCATTGCATCAGTGCTGATCTATGAACTTCTTTCCTGGGCAGGATGAATCCTTTCTCATTGTGGTAAAATCTTGAAAAATTAATCATTATGAGTGTACAATTCAACAGCAGTCAGTATATTTATAATGTTGTGCAGCCATAACCACCATCTATCTTCAGAACATTTTCATCTTTCCAAACTGAAATTCTCACACATTAAATAGTAACTGCCTATTCCTTTCCTCCCCATGCCTGATCACCATTATTTTGTTATTCCCATATAAATTTGACTATTCTAGGCACATCAGACAAGTGAAGACATACAGTAGTTGTCCTTGTGACTGGCTCGTTTTATTTGGTATTTGGTAAAGTTCATCCATAGTGCAACAAATATCAGAATTTCCTTCATTTTGGGGGTAGAATAATATTCCACTGGAGCTATACACTTGTTGGTGAATGTGGTTGCTTATAGTTATTGTGGATAATAGTGCTATGACATTTATTTCATTGGCTCAGAATCTCTCCTTTTAAAATTCTTTTGAATGTATACTCAGAAGATGAATTTCTGGATCATAAAATTCTATTTAACTTCTGGTGGAACCATCATACTATTGTTTACAATGGCTGCAGTGAGTGTTTCAGATTTTCCATATCAAAGCCAGAATTTTTTTCTCTCACCCATTCTCTTCCCTCCTTTTCACTTTTCTTTCTTTCTTTCTTTCTTTCTTTCTTTCTTTCTTTCTTTCTTTCTTTCTTTCTTTCTTTCTTTCTTCTTTCTCTCTCTCTCTCC
>PVKA01039816.1:0-19201 GCA_004027165.1 Ctenomys sociabilis
TGGTTGGACAGGATATTATGTTGGCTTCTAGTACTATAGACAACCACTAGGAAAATAAGAAGGTAGAAAATATTAATTATTGAATCTTTGATGTAATTCAGGTACAAAAAAATAAGATATGCAAACAGCTACAGTCTCTTAATTTACTGATAAGAGACATATGGTATAATAATGTCTGTAAGTATAATATCATGTATACACTTGTTATGATACCAAAACATTATGAAAACAGTTTGCAATGTATTAATTTATCAAATCCATCGTGTCAAGGTATCTTAAAACTGTCTCATCAATATTTGTACTTCAATAAAACAAAAGTAAATTAAAAAATATATATATATAAAATCTTAAAAAAAATAAAAACATCTATAATATGAGAAATATGAAGAAGGACCTTGCTTTAAAGCAAGCAAAGTTGAGTAGAAAACTATCTATTGCAGAGTAATTCAAATGAAAATGATTGCAGGGTGAGAAAATACAAGACAGAGGTCACTGTGAGGATCATTGAGCTTTGTCCTGACCTTGGCTGACCTTGAGTGTGAGGCTGTGGAAGTGTGGAAGAGGGAAAGAGTTGATCAGTGGGAATTGCATGGCCATCTGAGATTTTCTATGTCTGGCACTGAGTAATTCACGTTCAGATCCTCAAGAGTTTAGGTGTGTTTAACTTCAATCTGATTGAACTTTATGAGTACTTGGAAGCTTCAATTGTAGCTTAATGTTCCCATACAAACTGGGGCTATTTTCCAGCATTCTCTTGAACTTAAAATAGGGAACATAAAGGAGGAAGGAGGGGCAGTTACTAAAGTCATATGAGAAAGGTCCTGTCTAATAGCTCAGGCATTAAAGTGCCCACAGGGGCAAGGGGCTCAATTCCCAGGTCTGCTATACTGACCCGACCACAGGGGGCACTAAAATGGCAATTGTCCCTGGGCATGGTGGCCTACACCTGTAATCCCAGCACATGAGAGGCTGTGAACACGTCTGATCTAATAATGTGACCCTAAGCACCTTGTAGAACTCTTCTTAAAATACAGAAATAATGAAGTCATCAGAGAGATGGGCTACACCAACGTGTGCGAAGGTATAAATAAGTGCTTAAATTTTGCTTCTAAAAAATGATGTTTTCTGCCAGGTGTGGTGGCACATGCTGGTAATCCCAGCACTCGTGAAGCTGAGGCAAGAGTATCCTGGTGAGCTCAAGTTCAGCTTATGTTATGAAGTGAGTTTATGATGCATAATGAGAGCCTGTCTCAAAAAAGACAAAAAGAAAACACATGTAAATATGATGTTTTTGGCCTGGCCAAATACCTGAACTTAACAAATCATGTGAAAAGCCAAGGCAAGGGATAGGAGTTCAATCCCCATGCATGTTCTACTGGCGCCATCCCCAGGGCTCCAAGAGATGGCAGTTGATACTGGGCATGGCAGTGCACATCTGTAATCCCAGCTCCTGGGAGGCAATAAACAGATAAGATCATCGCAAGTTTGATCTAATGTAGAGACCTTGTACACCCTGTACACCCTTCCCTAAGATACAAAGAAAAAATAACTACAAATGTATAGGAAGAAACAATACTGTTAAAATGGCTATATTCCCAACACTGTTTATGGATTTAAGGCAATCCCAATCAAAATACCATCTGCATACCACACAAATCTGTAGAAAACATTTCTAAAATTCATTTGAAACAAGAAGAGTTCTAGAATCACAAAGGCTATTGTGGCCAACAAAGGCACGGGAGGAGGCATTAAAATCTTTGACTTGAACTTATATTACAAAGCGATTGTTATAAAATGAGCATTAAACTAGGAAGAAAGCATATCTGAGGATCAATGAAACATATTAAAAAATGAAAACACATAAAATTGCACTCAGCCACCGTGTCTTTGACAAAGGGGCCAAATATGTACACAGTAAGAAAGATAGCCTGTTTAATAGAGGGTGCTTGAAAAAAACTGACTTTCACCAAGCTGAAAATTTAAATTATATCAAGATCTCTTACCATACACTGAACTAATGACAAATGTGGATTAAAGATTTAAACATAAAAACAAAAACACTAAATTTAGGGAAAGTAACATTATGAAGAGATCTTAAAGACATAGGAACTGGCAGACAGTTGATAAACTGATTGGGAAATACTTCATAGAATCATAGTAGAGGTCCCATTTTACCAAAAAATGTCTGAATATCAAAATAAATTACCTAGGGGCTGGGAAGTTGGCTCAGTGGAATAAGCACTTCCCTGGCAAGTGCAAGGGCATGAGTTCAATCCCCAGTTATATCAAAAAAAAGAAAAAGAAAAAAGAAATAATCAGCAAAGTGAAAAGAAAACCCACAAACTGTGCAAATATCTTAATCAATGATCACTCAGAAAAAGGACTTCAAGTTAATATATGTAATGAAATGAAAACAAATATGTGCAAAAAATTCAAAGACACGCTTCAAAAATGGTATCTGAGATGAATACACAAGTTTCAGAGGAAAAAATAAAAATAGCAAATAAACTCATCCAAAAACATTCCACAGTACTGGTCATTTGAGAAATGAAAATTAATACAATACTGAGATTCCATCTCACCCCAGAAATAATCGCCATAATGAAGAAATCATCCAATAACAAGTGCTGGAGAGACAATGGGAAAAAATTACCATTCTACGCTGTTGCAGAAAGTGCAGACTGGAACAACCTCTACAGAGATCAGAGTGGAGACTACTCAGAAATCTAGGATTAGAAGTCCCACTCAACCCATTCTCTTTCTGGGCATTTTTCCAGAGGAACTTACATCATCATACCAAAGTAATATATGTGTACTCATGATTAGAGCAGCTGCATTTGCCGTAGGTAAACTTGAGAAATAAATCAAATTCTCATCATCTGAATAATGAATAAAAAGTATGATATTCTTGTATAATGGAATATGAGTCAGGTATAATGAAATGTAAACTTGAGGATGTTATATATAGATGGACACAACTACAGTCTACACTCACAGGTGAACGAAATCAGACTCCCATGTGTAAGCGTCATGTTTCCTCTCGAGTGTAAGAACCTGAAAGAGTAATAAAATTGAAAAAGTGCAATAGATATAGCACAAGGAATACACAGTTGTGATGAAAGAAGGTGGAAATATATATAAAAGGGGAAAAGGAATGGAGAAAAGTCGCATGTGTATACACACAGAAAAAGAAACATGATGGTACTAGCGATTTTCCTCAGAACTTTTTCATTATTTTTATGTATTTATTTGATACAGAGTCTCAGTATGCAGCTTGGACTCATAATAATCCTCCGGTCTCAGCCTCACCAAAGCTTGGGTTACAGGCATGAACCAGTATGCGCAGTTTAGGTAGTCAGGATGGAATGCCTGGGTTTGCAGGGCCAGCATGGCATGTGGCACCAGAGGTTGAACCTGGGTCCTTGCACTTGCCAAGAGTATATTTAGGCCATCAAGCTGTGTCCCCAGTCCTCCATCAGTTTTTTTTTTAAGTAACATATAATGATTAAAATTTTTACTTTGACCAATTTTATAGGCTTATATCTGGAATTTGAACAGTTACTTAGAAGGCAGAAATTGCAATACAATGATGACTGTTGAGAAATTCTCATCTTGTTTTTTATAAATTGAGTATCATTTGGAATATTTTATCTGTTATTTTTCTATGCTCTTTAAAATGAAAATCAGAAGACTCTGACATTCCCTCACAATGTTGACAGACTACTCAATGCAACTTCTACGTAAACACACTATATTACTTATGACAACTTCAGTATTATTCTTTCAGATAAGAAATTAACACATTTTACTTAAAATGTTCCACAAATTATACCTAGTTTTTCCTAAAAACTACCTACATCTATCAACAAAAAGCACCAGATGTGTTAAACTGTATATACATTCATTTTCTAAATTATGCTTTGTGGACACATAGATGGATTGGTGTTCTAAGCACCTATCAGGCAAATGCAAGAACCAGGAATTGATCCTGGGTACTGCATGCCATGACAGCCACTCTGAGAGAGCTAATAAAATAAGGAATGGTAGTGCACATCTGTTATCTCAGCCTAGGGAGGTTGAGATAAGAGGATCACTATGACTTCAAGCTGCACACGAAGAGCCTGTACAAGACATAAATAAATGAATAATAAAATAAGATTATAAACTCTAGTTGGAAGAAGTCTAAAGCTTCAAAAAAAAAAAAAAGAGGATCATGTGGCTCCCATGTACTCGTCTCAACAGACAGACCTGAAGTGAGTTTTACCCAGAATTCTGCTGCTCATCTGGGTCACTTTGCCTTCACTTTCTCAACATAATCCCAAAGAAGAGTAACATTTATTCTCCAATATGTTACAAAATTCACCTTCCACCCTTGTTTGTACAATAATGCTTACAGTAGATGAAGATGCATCAGCTGAACTGTCGCATTTCCTAAGCATGAAGCCCAGAACCACTGCACACCCTGGGTGCTACGTGATTCATCACTCACATCATCCTGGGGTTTCACGCAAATTTATTCTTATTTTTCAAGTGCCCAGAGTTTTTATATTTGAGTTCTTTCATACTGAACTGTCACATAATATTGAACACAAGAAGTTTTTGCTAATTTTAAAACCCACGAGTGAAGCATATACTTACTTACCTAATGACCAAATCTTACCTGCGGTTTCAAGTATTTAGCAGAGTATGTAATACTTCCAACCATGTAGGCTGTTACAGAACTACAATGTTTTCTTTCTTTTCTCTGTGAAAATACCCGTTAATCTTCCTACAAATTCATTGGTCCTTGTAATTTAGAATTGAGATCAGAATACTGGATCAGGAGTAGCCCTAAATACAGCCTTTGAACAGGAAGCTACAGTTGTCTAGTATGAAAGATCAGAACCAGGAACCATCCAGAATAAAACACTCATCTGCCACTTGATGTCAGCATTCAGCTGCTGTCAATCATAGAATATAAGAGCTACAGTCACTTGTCCACAGCCCATGTAGCAGATCCATGTGCAACTTGCTGATCTCTTTGTCCTTACTACTGCTGACATGACAGTCATCTGCATACAGGCCTTGTGATTATTATTAGATTTGAAGATGGCAGAAAAACAAAATAAAACGAGTTATGTTGCGCACATTTGCCACAAACTCATGATGAATGCAATCAGTGTATCCTGCATATATGCATGAATAAAAATCTAAAATATATGCAAGAATGGTGAACAAATTGAAATATGCTGAATCCAAGACAGTAGATTAAAGGGTACAGATTTAAAAATTCAAGAAAGCCTATATACTTCACTCAGAAATTAAGAGGGCACCAGACTTAAGGGTAGGACCAGTACCAGTCAAAAATACAGCAGATTAATGCAACAGAGCAGGTGTCTTTTGCCATCACAAGTGAGGGAACCTAAGGGCTTTCTGATCTCCAAAGTAAAGAATGGTGATGATAATAGACTTTTCTTCCTCCCTACTGAAGAGGACACTGGCAGCATTACTCCTGTATCCAGCATTTATGCCTATTTACACTGGAGTTCAGAACATGTAACCCTCATGCTCAGGGTCCCCAAGTAAGAAAAGATTGAGCTGTGTTCTTCTCTGTGTCCCGCGTTACTTACAAACACTCATCCCAAGTTTTTTAAATCAGAGACAAATTGATGAGGACAATAGCATAACTACAATATTTTGTACTTTTCTCTGGGAGAATAGTTAAGAAACCTCCGACAAATCCTTGAGTCCCCTGTAATTCAGAATGAAAATCAGAATTCTGGATCAGGACTAGGAATTATATAAGGAGTTATAAGAAAGAATTCTTTAACAAGACAACACAAGAAGGTATTATTTGAGGAGACTTAATTAACAACACTGGCAGATTCTTTCTTCTCATGCTGACATTAGATAGTCTGTAAAGCATTTGGTGTGGAACTCAGTAGCAGGGACTCATGAGAATCCTAGCCGCACAAGACTGGTAAACATTTCATTGCATCAAAATAGGTAAGAAGTAGTGGTCCGCTCTGGTTCTGTGAGAGTTACCTGAAGGCCAGGTCCCTCAATATAACTGAGCTGAAAAACTTTCAGTGTCAGGCAATCAGCTCAGCCTTGAAGAACATGTGCAGCATTGTTATCCAAAAAGCAGGGAGAGTTCTAGGTTTGACCACAGTAACTCACATTGTTACAGAAAACAATGCATCACAAAAGCCACGTTTTATTTCAACACACCGAAACTACTCTACATGTCTTTGATTGAAGACTGGTGGTCAATTTGTAACACCTGGTTGAACTGAAGCATTCTGGAGCTGGGTGTGTGTGGCCCACCTGTCATGGATGCCAACAGCATAAAAGGAAGAACTGTAGAGCAAACAGAATGAGAATGAGTAGAAGGTGAAGACACAAGGATGAAGAGGATGAGGAGCAAAGTGAGAAGGAGAACCAAGTAAAAGCACAAGAAGGAGAAAAAGCAGAGGGTTATGAAAGGCTTTTAGGGAATCTGCATGGACCTGTTGATTTTCCTAGAAGAGCTTGTCCTGCTGGCTTTCCTTGTAAATTCAGCTGTTCTCAACAGCAAAGCAGCTCAGACCTTGTTGTCCCTGAAAAATGCTATGACGCACTTGGGCAATCTCTGTTTGGTACCTTTAGCATAGCTTCCTGGTTGAAGAGGGGAAGATAGTGCACTGTTCAGTCTGCTGGAGAAACCGTGTGTATTTCCTATCCTGAATGGAACTTAGATTTCCTCATCATCAATGGAGCTCTAAAACTAACTGTTGCTGATGTTGGCTGTGATACCTTTTAGGAGCATTCTGGTTCTTACCTAGAACATAGTCTTCTAGATCCAGTGCAGATCCTACAGCCTGCTGGCATAGATTTTTCATCATTCTGAAACAGACTTTCTAGCTTCCATCATTGACTTCTGGGACGTCCTAGCATAGATCCATGAAATGGGCATGAATGAGACATTGCCATGGGCTCTAGGCCTCCAGCTGGGCTCAAAGGAGGGATTTTTATGAGTTGTAGGTCTTCAACTGGCCTCATATTGTGAATTTGTATGGCATCATGGCCAAAGGTTTGATACTTTTTCTTGAGTGTGTGGATAGATTACTTTGTGTTGTTGTTCTAGATATCAAACTCAGAACCTTCAGCTTGGCATTTCGGCATTGTGCTCCTGAGCTTCATACTGAAATAGAAAGACTTCATGAACTACTGGTGCATATGATACTTGTATGACTACTATAAAATAATGACAGAGAATATGTGTTCTGCTTTGTATCATTTCTCTTGCAAAAGCCCTATCACACTACACAAATGTAAATAACTGCTGAGAGACACTGAAAAACAAGTGTAAGTAGCTTGAAGGTTGAAAATTGTATATTGACATGGACACATGATCGTGCACATGCATTAGTGCATCACACATGAAAATACTACCAGATAAGTGAGTAAAAGCCTAGAAGTTGTATGACAACTTTTGTTTCTTACACAAATTTTGCCTATCTCTATGACATAGTGGCATTCATCTGTAGACCTCAAAGCTAAGGGAAATATGAGTTTTGGAATGAGCAAAGGGAGAGTAGAGATTGAAAATTGATTACAGCCAGGACACTGACAGGGATGTGCATATTATGTAAGTGCAGAACATGAATTCTTGCTGTTTGCTATACACATGCACCTCTGTACATGTGCCTTATGTACTCACAGCACTCTTCTCTGGTACCTTTTTGCCATTTTTCATTTTCCGATGCCATGTTCCTCAGTAGGCAGGCCAACTCCCAAAGGAGCTATTCCACCACATGTCCTGTCCTGGGGTGGTAGGCACTGGGTCTAGAGAAATGAATGCCTGTGATAATACTGAGGACTTTGAGGGCTCATTCAGCATCCCCCACCCAGAGACAGACCCCCAAAATGCACATCCTCTGTCTGATTTTCATCTTCATGTACAAGGGTGCACCTCTCATTCAAATGTTTCAGGTGTTACAAGATAAACTCTTGTTGCATCGCATAGTATTCTGTCTTTGTGACTCAATATTTGTTTTAAGGCATAGTCTTGCTACACAATGTGGGCTGACCTCATGCTCAGTTTTCTAAGTAATTTCTCTTAATGTATTTGGTACACCCTTTAAAGGTTCTTACTGTACTGATGGGACTGACAGTAATCCTCCTGTTTTCAGCCTCTCAAGCACTGGATTTACACGAGAGCACCACCATGTCCAGGCTCAATTACCTTCTCAGCACAATAAGTGGTAGTGGGGCCGGAACAGCATACCAGTGATCAAACTGTGTTCCAGGCGACAGCCTAAGAAGGTGCATTAATCCACTGAGATATCTGACTATCGCTTTGTGTTCAGTTTTGTACTCCCCAGTCTCATCTCAAGCTCATAGCGATCCTCCTATCTCAACATCGTCAGTTCTGCAATTACAGTAATGAAACGTCAGGCCTGGTTCCTTGTATATCAATATTTAATATATTACCCGAGATTTGTGAAACTAGTCTACAAGAATCTGGAATAGTGTTGATTCCTTGTCTTTCTGATGGCACTTTCCACATGTCAGCGTCGGGAATTTCAGACAGGATGGTGTGGAGTTGCTTCATCTGATCTCACCACTCAGTGTGTTCTCCCCTATTCTGTCCTAGGTACTGCTGCAAGAGACGAGGCCTGGCCAGTAAAGCCTTCAAAGGCACTGTCTCTCATTTGCATTCTCTGCTTATTCGGTTTCTCCTAAATTTTCCCTGTAGCTTCATTCTTAAGGCAGAAAAATGTATGTGTGGATACAAGCTGATAACAGTGGAAGCGCAGCTTGTAATTCATCCCTGACAAGTAAGAATTTCTCTTTAGTTTCTTTATGAATTCGGTACTGGGTGGGGACCAGAAAGGGTGCTCAGGATCACAAGAGAGTGCTCTGCACAAAATCTCTGGATCAGAACGGTTAATCTGTAAAGTTACTGGAGGGTCCATGAGAAAGTAAGTTAGGGAGTAGGGCTTACTCTCAGTATCTGAGTTTCCCTTCAGTCTCAGCTTAATATTCCCTGCAGAGAAATCACTCTGCATCTTCTGCAACTCAAACAGGGATCCTACCAGTTGAGGGACAGAAAGGGAGTTGGGGGACAGAATATATTTACACATATATTTTTTTAATCTCCTTCACAGAAATGTCTGGGGTAGAGCAGAATAATTTGAAAACACTGGAAAGATGATTATTGATCTTAAAAATGTGGTTGCTCTGGCATACACACTTGGCATAATCATCATACGCATCTTGGAAAATGATCATTTTGTCACTATGAAGAGGGACTGTCTCATGCAAAAGCAAATGTTTTCCTTTCGAGTAAGCTAGAATAAAAGACATTGTAGGTCTGGGGAGTGGACCAGCCACACAGCACATGCCTAGGAAGCATGACATCCTGAGTTTATTTCCTGGCACAAAAACAGAGTTATAACAAAATTTCATAGAATCTGAAAGGAGAATATCTCATTATTTCTTATTTGTGTCTCTTGACCATGGACATGATTTTGTCAATATTTACCAATTTGTGTACTTGTGTCAAAATGTAACCCATTTATCCATAATGCATTATGTAATGCATTTCATACTATAATTCATGCATGCATAGTGCAGCTTATGATACATACTGTAACGCACCGGTAAGAAAACGAGATAGAAAATACTTCAGCATATGTTTGAAAAAAATTGTTCATATATGAAAATATTGGAATAATGAAAAATCCTCCTGTGTTCTCTTATTAAAGAACAGGTCTGCCAAACATCATGCAACCTGAAGTATGACAGTTTATTTTGGAATGTTTCAGACTGCAAGTAAAAACTGAAAAGGATTGTGCTACATAAAACCTAGAGTATTTTCTCAGTGTATGAGCTCAAAACTTACAGGTCATAATGCTTCTCATTCTGAGTTCACACCACCAAATGTGTGAAATTGCCAAATCTATTACATGTAGGTAAGGGTAAATAAAATAGGTGAGGTTAGGCGTTCATCTCTATACAGACACATTGTAAGAAAGCAGGTGTTCTATATTGTTGGGGATGTTTCCAAACGTCTCAAAACTCTCCTGTGCTTTGGACCCTTTCCTCTCTGAGGCTCCCACAACAAAGCTGTCTATATAGCAGGAGGGCATGCAGATATTATCTCCCTCTTCTGAAGAAAACTATTTAATCCAAGGCAATTGTGCAGCTCAGCAGAAGAGCTCAGCCCTGGATGTCCAGAAGTTTCTGCTAGGTGATCAGAGCTGAGCACACACAGCACATCACAGAGCTGATGCTGATCTGCATTTTTCATTTTGCTATTTTAAATGGTTACTGATGAAAAACAACCACTGAGTGTGTAAGGGGCACGAGTGAGATAAACAATGGACATGTGTGATGATTCCCTGAACAGGATTTCTCTGTGTTTGCAGGTGTCCAACCTGAGGTGCAGCTGCTGGAGTCTGGAGGAAGCTTGGTGCAACCTTGGGGGTCCCTGAGACTCTCCTGTGCGGCTTCAGGATTCACTTTCGGTAGTTATGGCATGAGTTGTATTCGTCAGACTCCAGAGAAGCAGTTGAAGAGGATCTCAGCAATCAGCACTGATGGTGGTAGCACGGCCTACACAGACTCCATGAAGGACCGATTCACCATCTCCAGAGAAAACGGCAAGAACACGCTGTATCTGCAAATAAACACCTTGAGAACTGAGGACACGGCCATGTATTGCTGTTTAAAAGCACAATGAGAGAAACTTCAATGTGAGCCTGTCATAAACCTCCTTTCAGGGGTTCTCAGGACCAGAAGGGGGCGCTCGGGACACATAGGGTGTTTCTACACTTTCTAGTGTGTAAGGTTGTGCTAAGACTATGGGGCAATACAAAGATATACCAAGCAAATAACAAAAGTCCAAAATATGTGAAATCCCAGCTAAAACCAGAAATGGTGGATTGATTCACTAGATAATTTTAAAGGTCTCCAAACAAACGAGAAATATTTTATATAACATATTTGTGTACAATTGGCCATTTTTTGTTCTTGAAACTGTGCATGCTACAATTTGTGTCCTCCACTTAACGAAGAGCACCATTTCTGAATGTTTGATAACATATTATAAAACGAGATAGAAAATTTACTATAAAGTAGCAACTATAACTGTTAGTACATCCATTCAGATGTGCGTCATAGGCAATACTTTGGGGATGCCACATATATTGCATGGAATTACTAGGATAGTAAGTAATACATGAAGAGTAACTGTCTGTTTCGTGTAACATACGAGGGACTTCCCAATTTGCCTATAATTAAAAATCATATAATGCTGTCAGAAAAATAGTCCTAAACCAAGAAAAAATCAACAAAATAATGATACGGAGAGCCAAGCATTCAGAGATTTTAATTCATGAATTTTTGAAAATGACCCCAAAATTTTTCAACAGTATTAAAAAGATTTTTTCTGAGCAAAAATCACTGATCAAGGTTCCATATTTACTCTTTCATACATTTTTGTTTCCCATGAAAAATTAGCAATAAACGTTGAAAATGTACAGGTGTAACAGGCTTGTGATGACACTGAATAAAACATTCATATTGCATATTGTTTTCAATTATCACCTCAACTGCTTCCAGAACACAAATATATTCAACTGAACAAACTTCATAAACATCCGAATGGCACAGTGTGTACTGTAATAAAAAGAGCTGGAGTATAAAAGAAACATGAAGTGGTCATTAAAGCAACTCTAGCTGAGTAGGAAACTTGTTGTCTACTGGTCAGTAAATCAAATGAAAAGGATTTCAGGTTGAGGAAATATAAGACAGGGGTCACTGTGAGGACCACTGAGCTTTGTGCTGACTTTGGTTGACCTTGAGGGCGAGACTGTGGAGGTGTGGTAGAGGGAAGGAGGTGATCAGTGGGAATTGTGTGGCTACCTGACATTTGCTATGTCTCTCACTGAGTAATTCACACTCAGTCCTTCAAGTGTTGATGGGTGTTTAAACTTCAAATCTGCATGGACTTAATGCAGATTTGGAAATGGTAAATGTAGCTTAATGTTTCCATATGAACTGGTGCTAGTTTCTAAAATTGCTATCAATTTAAAATGCGGAACAACCATATACACACATCATGATTCTTCCATTCTATACTCCTTCCTTGCTCTACACTTGTCAGAGATGGGCACTCCATTATCATTCAACTAACTTAGGTGCTTGAACTCGACAATACAGTCCTACACAGTCCAGCATTCCACAACAATGGTGAGTTATCCGAAGAAGTTGTCGACCATAGCCATTTACAGCTCAACTTACTATTATGACCCCGCGAAATATACTTCATTTTTATACTTTTCTGCTGGATGGTTAAGACCTAGATTGAGCAAGTCTTATATACCAACACATGTACTTTATATTTCTTATGAGGTCATTGAAGTCTCCTCAGGGTTTTTCTCGTACAGTTGGAATTGTGCTTCTACATAATTCTATGAGGGGCAAGATTTGGACTAATGGTGGTTGGACAGGATATTATGTCGGCATCTATTATTAAGGACAGCCGCTAGGAAAATAACAAGTTAGAAAGTATTAATTATTGAATATTTGATGTAATTCAGATATAAAAAAAAGATACACAAACAGCTACAGTCTCTCAATTTACTCATAAGAGACATATGGTACAATAATATCTGTAAGTATAATATCATGTATAAACATTTTATGATACCAAAACACTATGAAATCAGTTTGAAATGTATTAATTTATGAAATCCATAGTGTCAAGGTATCTTAAAACTGTCTCACCGATCTTTGTACTTCAATAAAACAAAAGCAAAATAAAATAAAACACACATTGTGGAATAAGAAAAAAAATGGGGAACATAAAGGAGGAAGGGACAGTTAGTAAGGTCATCAGAGAAAGTGCTGGCCAAATAGCTCAGCAGATTAAAGTGCCTGCAAGCAAGCTCATGGCCCTGGGCTTCAATTCCCCAGCCTGCTGTGCATACCCTGACCCAGGGGCTTACTGAGTAGGTGATTGAGACTGGGTGTGGTGGCACAGGCCTGTAATCCCAGCACTTTGGAAGCTGTAAACAGAAGAATCACCACAAAACTGATCTAATAGTGAGATCCTAAGCATCCTGTAGATCCTCCTTTAAAATACAGAAAATAAATACATAAATAAAGTAACTGGAGAGAAGGACTGCACTGAAGTGTGCTATGATATAAATAAGTCTCATTCAATCAGGATTATAAAAAATGATATTTTCAGTCAAGTGTGGTCACACATGCCCGTAATCCCAGCACTTGTGAAGCTGAAGCAGAAGGATCTATGTGAGCTCTAGGACAGCCTGTGATATGAAGTGTAAAAATCATAATAGGACCCTGTCTCAAAAAATAAAAAAGAGAAGATGGATGCAAATCTGATGTTTTTGGAGCAGCCAAATAGTTCAGTGGATTAGAGCACCTGCAAAGCAGGGGCACCAACTAAGTTTTGATCCTTAGGCCTATAACTCTGTCCCTGAACAAGGACCTCACTGAAATGCCAAGTGAGACTGGACATGGTGGAGCAGAACCATAATCTCTGTCCCTTGGAAGCTGTAAAGAGCCAGATCAACACAACTCTGAACTAGTAGTGAGACCCTGAACACACTGTAGACCTTTCCATATGACACAACACAATTATAAACATCTGAGAGGCAGGAAAAAAAGTTTAAGTAGCTTTGAAGCTAAACACTGCATATTCATATAGGCACGTGATCATGCATATCTTGAGTGAATTTCACATGCACAGAGACAAATACAATGAGAAAAGTGTCTAACAGCCTACAAAATGTATGCCAACAGCATAGAACACTCTGCATTCCATTGGATCGGGATGGTATGACATTCATTGCCATAAATCAAACCCTAGTCCATGTATTTGCCTGAGCAGGTGTTTAGTCTGGTGTGCTATCTCAACAGCCTGTCAGCATTTCTAAAGACACATCCAGGTATGAGCTCACAGAACTGTTGTTAGTACCCAGGGAAAACATGACTGTGAAGGACATTTTAAAAGGGATGTAAGTGTGAAGTCAGACACCAGCTATGCAAACGGAGGTGGGGACCAGCACAGGTGCTCAGGATCAAGAATGTACCTACCTGAGATCACATCAGGGCACTCAGTATCAGTATGGAATGTCCTGGATCAACTTTTATTTCGGAGACAAGTTTTGCCTAATTCAAAGAGATGACAGGATTTAGGTGCTGTCCTCTGATTCTTGGGTAATGCTAATTTTGGAATGTAGAAATGGAGAGTGGAGAATGGAAAATGATTAGATCCAGGACCCTGAAGTGGATGTGTAAGTTACATATATATGCAACTTGAATTTATGGTCTGTATTATGCATATGTGCTACATGTACCTCACAGGATTCCTCACTGGGGCCTTTGTGCTGGTTTTCTTCTTCCCATGCCATCCTTCATCGGTACGCAGCCCAGCTCCCTGAGGAGCTCTTCCACTACATCTGCTGTCCTGGACTGGGAGGAAATGGGTCTAGAGCAGTGAACCCCGAGGGATATTACTAAGATATCTGAGGGCACATTCAGCATCCTCCAGGCAGAGGAAAACTTCAAAATTGCATATGCTCTGTATGATTTCCTTCTCATGTACAAGGGTTCACCCCTCATGCAAATGTTTCAGGCACTGCCACAAAAACTCATGGTACATCCAGAATATTCTTTGTTTGTAACTCCTTATTTTTTAAAGATAGTCTTGCTACACAGTTCGGTCTATACTCATCTTCACTACTGCAATTACTTTTCTAAATGAATTTATTACAGGGCTTACATGGTTTCACTAAACAGATAGAACTCACAATAATACTCCTGTTCTTAGCCTTCCAAGCACTGGGATTACAAGTGAGTGCCACCAGGTACAGTCTCAATAGCCTTCTCAGCACTCCCATCAGGCGTATCTGATACACCATGAAAGGGATCCAACCTGGGTCCCTACCATTTTCTAATCAGCTACTTTAAGCTGTTGAACTATCTGACCAGCCAATTGTGCTCAGGCTTAAAGTGCCCAGGCTGATCTCATACTCGTATCAACACTGCTGTCTCATCCTCCCCTTTGCTGAAATTACAGGAATGCATCACCAGGCCTGGTTCCTTTTATACCAATATTTCATTGACATGTAAGGCTCTAGTCTGGCAAGTACAAAGTCCTGACTGCAATCTTCAGTAGTGCAAAAGAAAAAAAAATAAAAAAGCTAAGTTGTGATGTGTAAAGACGTTCTTCAAGAACATGGAAGAGGGCTGGTTTGTTCTCTTTCTGGAGGAAGCTTTCAGATGTGAGTGTTCGAAAATTGAGACTGGATGGTGTTGAGATGCTTCACATGATCTCAGCACGCAATGTGTTCACCACTATCCTGTCCCAGATACTGCTGAAATAGACCAGACCTGGCCAGTAATGCTCTCACATCCCCTGCTCTAAGTGCATTCTCTGGTTACTTTGTGGGAAATTTCCCCTGTAGCTGGAAACTTCAACATCAAGGCAAGAAAATGAGTGGATATGATAGGCTGAAAAATCAAGAGGTGCAGCTTGTAATTCGTCCATGAGAAATGAACATCTCTTTCTTGTTTGTTTAAGTATTTTGTACAGGATATTACTACACAACTCAGACTCAGTGATCCTTCTGTTTTCAGCCTTCCCATCACTGGGATTACAGTGCTCATCACTACGCCTGGTCTTGTTGGCCACCTCAGCACTCCCAGGCCTGGGGATAGCATGACATGTGGTGCCAGGAATCAAATCTCACTTCCCGAGCTTGCCTAAGAGAGTGCTTAGGCCACTGTGATATCTCACATGCCCATTGGCAATTCTAAAGTCACACCTAGGTACCAGTTCACAAACTCTTCTCAGTACCCAGGAAAAACATTACTGTGAAACAAATTTTCTAAGGAACATAAGTGTGAACCCAGGCACAACGCTATGCATTGGTAAGTGGGGACCAACAGGGGTACTGAGGATCAAGAACAAACCTACCTAAGAGCACATGGGGGTCCTCTGCACAAGCAGGGAATGCTCTGGACCAGAACTAGTAGTATGCAGAGAGAAGATGAAAGGAAAGTCACTAAGAACTGGGGACTTCTGGTCACTATCCGAGTTTCCTTTCAGTCTGAGATTAATATGCACTGGGGAGATGAGTACATCGTTTCCAGCTGTCAGATGGAGTCAGCCGAGTCAGGTAAATGAAAGGGATTTTGGTGACAGAATACATTTAAACACACATATTTATTGGATTCACATGAATGTCTGGAATAGAGCAAGAAGAATTTGAAAATATTGCAAAGATAACTGGATCTTCAAAGTGCAAATGTTTGGCCCACACAGTACTCATCTTCATCATCATGGAAAATTAGCTTGATAATTTTGTCACTGCGAAGATGGCCTGTCTCATGAAGTAAGAAAAGTTTTTCTTTATGGAACCTAGAAGAAAAGTCATTGCAATTCTGGGGATATGGCCCAACAACAAAGCACCTGCCTCGCAAGCATGGTGTCCTGAGTTCAATTCCTGGTACAAAAAATAAGGTATAGGAAGGAGTTTTCATAGATTCTGACAGGAGAACCTGTGAGTATTTTCTCTTTGTATAACTTGAACTTAGGTATGATTTTGTCAATATTTTACAAGGTGTATACTTATGTCAAAATGTATCTCATTTATACATAATATCATGCATATCATATTATAGTTTGTACATGTATAGTGTATTTTATACTAACCAGCTTAATGCAGGGATAATAAAAACAGATACAAGATTCTTGAATGTATATTTAAAAAAATTGTCTGTTCATTTGTGAATAGACTGGAATAAAGAAAAATCCTTCCATGTTCTCTCATTGAAAGAACAGGTCTGCCAAAAAACCTGAAACACGAAGTATGACCATGTGATTTGGAACATGTCAGAGTGCAACTGAAAACTGTGGAAGGATTGTGTTACATAAAGCCCAGATTGGTTTCCTACCAAATGAGCTCACAATATATGGGACATTATGCTTCTCATTCCATGTTCACAATAACGAATGTGTGAAGTTGCCAAATCCATTACTTAATTGCATGGAACAGTAAATAAAATGGATAAGGTTAGGTCCTCATCACAACACTGACACCTAGCAAAGAGGCATGTGTTCTATAGTATGATAGATGTTCACAAATACTTCTCAAAACTCTCTGTGCTTTGGACCATTTCCTCTTGAAGGCTTCCACAATAGATATCTATATAGCAGGACGGCATGCAAATATTGCTTCTCTCTGCTGATGAAAACCAGCCCAGCCAGGATACCCCTGCAGCTCTGCAGAGGAGCTCAGCCCTATCTGTTCCTGCTAGGCAATCAGAGCCGAGCAAACACAGCACATGATGGAGCTGACGTTGAACTGCATTTTTCTTTTTGTTATTTTAAAAGGTAACTGATGAAAAACAAGAAGTACAGAGTGTGTAAGTGGCACTACTGGGATAAAAAATGGATATGTGCGACCATTCCCTGAGCAAGTTGTCTCTGTATTTGCATGTGTCCAGGCTCAGGTGCAGCTGGTGGAGTCTGGAGGAGCCTTGGTGCAGCCTGGTGGGACCCTCAGACTCTCGTGTGTTGCCTCAGGATTCACTTTCAGTAGTTATTGGATGAGCTGGATTCGTCAGGCTCCAGGGAAGGGACTGGACTGGGTCTCAGCAATTAGCAATGGTGGTGGTGGTAGCACATACTACGCAGACGCCGTGAAGGGCAGATTCACCATCTCCAGAGAAAACGGCAAGAACACGCTGTATCTGCAAATGAACGACTTGAGAACTGAGGACACGGCCATGTATTACTGTGCAAGAGCACAGTGAGAGAAACCTCAATGTCAGCCTGTCATAAACCTCCCCTCAGGGGTGCTCAGGACCAGCAGGGGGCGATCAGGACACGAAGATATTTCTAAACTAGCTGGTGTTTTAAATTGGCATAAGGGTATAAGGCAATACAAAGAACGACAATACAAACAAAACAATTAAAACTTTAAAATCCTGACTAAAACTACAGATCATGGTTTGATTCACTGGCTGAATTCCAAGCTCTCTGATAAAATGTATACTATGAGATGCTTGTATACAATTCGAAATTTTTCGTTATTGAAATCGTGCATTCTGCAGTATACATCCTCTACTTAACAAGGAAAAAAATTTTTTGAATGTTTTTTTAACATAGTAGGAAACAAGAAAAAAACTAATTAAAAAGTTGCAAGAAGAGCTGTTAACACATAATCTTACATGGCTATCCTAGGCAATACTTTGGCTGCAATGCATCCAATGCATGAAATTTCTGACACACTAATGAATACCCAAAGCTTATCTGTCAGCTCCATGCAACGTACAAGTGACATTCCATTTAGCCACAGTGGAAAGTCATATAATACTGTCAGAAAGGCCTTAATATGAGAAAAATATTCAACAAAATAATTGTATGGAGAAACAAGGCATTCAGAGATTGCAAGTCATGAATTTTGTCAAAAGAACTAAACAATTTTCAATAGTTTTCAATAGTTTTCAATAGTTTCAAAAATAGACCACATACTAGTCCAGAGGTCATGCCTAAGTATATGCAAGAAAATAGAAATTATCCCATGCATACTATCTGACCACAATGCAATGAAATTGGAAATAAATGACAAAAGAAACCAGAAACACCCGCTAAATTCATGGAAACTAAACAACACCCTACTCAGCAATCAATGGGTCATAGAAGAAATTCAACAAGAAATTCAGCAATATCTACAATTCAATGAAAATTCACGTACAACTTACCGGAATTTATGGGATGCGATGAAAGCAGTTCTTAGAGGGAAAATAATAGCTATAAACTCACACATTAGGAAAACAGAAAGGGAACAAATTAGCACCTTAATGTTGTACCTCCGACAACTAGAAAAAGAAGAACAAACAAAACCCAGAGCGCAAAGATGGGAAGACATCATAAAGATTAGAGCTGAAATTAACTCAATTGAGATGAAAAAAACAGTTCAAAGAATCCACAAATCAAAAAGCTGGTTCTTTGAAAAACTAAATAAAGTTGATAAGCCTCTTGCCAACCTCATCAAAAAGAGGCAAAAGAAAATTCAAGTACAAGCGATAAGGAATGAAAAGGGTGAAATCACCACTGACCCACTGGAAATTCAGAAGATTATTCATAGTTACTTCGAGAATCTTTACGCTCACAGAATAGAAGACACAGAAGAAA
>PVKA01039817.1:0-19198 GCA_004027165.1 Ctenomys sociabilis
TGGTGCAGTGGGCCTGGAGCCCTCACTCACAGGCCAGGCTGTGGTGGGTTTCGGTCCGTTTTGTGGGACTGAGGATTGCTGAGAAATGTCTCTCCGGTGTGGCAGGCTTGGAGTTCTCACTCCAGGCCGACCTGCACTGGGTCTGGGGCTGTGGGGTGGGACCGGTAATCACCTGGAAATGTTTCTCTGGCACAGTGTGCCTGGAGCTCTCACCCGGCCACGGGGGGTGGGGGGGCAGGAAATCCCTGGGAAATGTCTCTTGGGCACGGCGGGCCTGGAGTTCTACACTCACTGAACTTTGATGCCCAGAGAATCGGGGAAATTCCCACTCGATCAGTGGGCTTTAGGTCAGGGGATCCGGGGAGGTGTTGGTGAGTGGGTCCTGAGGTTTCAGGCCAGTCACTGGCTTGGAGGGCTTGGGGGCAGGGATCCGCGTAGCGCGCATGGGAAGAAGCCAATGGCTCTCCCTCAGACTCACCACACTCTCACTGATCTAGGAAGCCTGATGAGTCGTGCAAATTCCCCCTCGCTGGGAGAGCTTGGCACGGGATCCAGGAGGCCGCTGGAGTCAGCCGCTGTCTCAGGCAGGTCTCTAGCTGGGTGGCGTGGGCTGGATCGAGGGGACTGCTGGTATTGGTCTTGCTATCTGGGGAGGTCTTTGGGGCTGGGCGGGCGTGGGCGGGATCAAGGAGAAAGATCTTTCTTTGTTTGTTTGTTTTTTGGCAGAACCAGGAACTGAACTCAGGCCCTTGTGCTTGCCAGGGAAGCGCTTATTCCACTGAGCCATCTCCCTGGACCTAGTGTATATTTATTCATGAATGCAAATCTAGAAAATTTTCACAAATCTGTTAAACTTTCTCCTTTATATCTTGTTCTTATAAATATCAGTACAAAGTTGATTTATGTGATTAGACAATTTGTCCATACAGAGAATGGTCCAGTGTAGCAGCATGAAATAACAGAGAGAATATGGTGTTTGGGAATCAGACTAGTAAGGGATTCAAATACAAGCTCACCATGTAATAGTGATGCAAAGCTAGAACGTTTCCCGGTCTCTCTGACTTCAGGTTCACTCATTTGTAAGCTTTGCATCATAACATCGCTATAATCAGACAGTTCATAAACGTGTAGAGGACACGGTGTGAGCCCATGTGACAGCTGCTCCTCCTGGTCACTAAGGGGTATGCTGAGAATGTAATGGCCTCAAGCCACGTACCTCCCATGTAGACTGCACCTAAATACAACAGTACCTACATACAATTTATGGGCCTATTGTTTTGACTCTCAGATTTAATCCAAATATCTGTTTGCCTTTGGGGAAAAGAATAATAAGGGTAGGAGGAAGTAGAATAACTTCACTCAGTGGGCTAAATACACACAGAGCGCCCCTGAGAAATTCATGTTGCATTCTAATACCAAGTATTTCAGAATGTAACTTTAATTGGATATAGGCAAAAGAAACTAATTATTTTGAAATAAAAGCAGGAGAGTAGTCTCTATTGCAATATGATTAGTAACCAAAATTGGAAGGAAAATTTGGACACAAACACTTGAGAAAGGAAAACAATGTGAAAATATTCAGAGAATGTGGCCAGCTGCAAGCCAGAGAGAGGGAGGAAGTGGGAGAAGGAGAGAGAGGATGGATAGATGACAGATAGATAGATAGATAGATAGATAGATAGATAGATAGATAGATAGATAGATGATAGGTAGGTAGGTAGATAGATACATAGATAGAACCTAGAAGAAATCAAGGCTGCTGACATCTTGATCTGTGACTTTCTAGCCCCCAGAACTATGAGAAAATAAATTTCTGTTGCTTCACCCACCCATTTCTGACATTTCCTTGTGGCAGCCCTAGACAACCCATATGCTCCATGAATATTTTTGACATTGAATGTGGATCCTGATAACTTGTACAAAATGCAGTGTTTAAGCCTCCTAGTGAGCAATTTTCATAGCTTTAATTTTATTACTCCTAATTTACTTTAAAGGTAATGCTATTCTTACCCTTAAGTTAGGAAAAGATTAAGAATGACACTTCTTTATGTCAGAAATATATACCTAATGATTTTTTTATTCTTATTAAGGAATCCATCGGGCAATATAATTCAGATGCAAGCAGCAACTTCTTGGAGAGCACAAATGTGCATGGTGGTGTCTCAGAGTCCATGCAGGAGCTAGAAATAGAATTCCTGAATTTTTTTGTGAAACTATACCAATTACTAATAGAAAAAAGCATCAAATAATTATGGGAAACATAGCTTCCTGTGCTTTATATGAGTAGCATAAAGGATTAATTTATTCCCATATGATGGGTCTTTCAAATACATATAATCATTTCTAACTCCTGAAACTACAGTAGGCAGGTCTATTTTTGTATGCAGCATGCTTTTAAATATTTGGGCTATTATTCAGTTGAGGTTTACAATCATTCTATCTTCAGACATTTATTTATCATGACAAATTAATTATACACAGAAAATGTAAAAATTCAAAAACACAGTGGTAGGTATGACTTCTTCCTTGACGGTGCAGCTGTACTTCTCCTTGGTGTTGATTAGCAAAAGTGTAGGTAAGCATCCTAAAGTACTTATCTCTAGTTAAATAGTTCTGCTCACAAGTCAGGATCACATAACAATGAATCCTAATTTGTATGCCTGAAAGCCACTTCTATTTTAGTCACCATACTTCACAAAGGTGACACCACATTCAGCCTATGAGGTGCCCTAAGCCACTTACAACTTCTGAATCACCAGTCATGTCAATCAAGTCAAAGCACTTGGCTGGAGAAAGCTCTGTCCTCCCTCATGCACACTCCGCAAGTCTCTCAGATCAGGGGCTTGTGCTTTGTGCTCAAGGCCTCCAGGCAACTGTCAGGTTTAGAAGGAGGTGGGAAAATAACAAGACAATTCAGAATATTTCCCTAATACTGTGAAACCATACTCAGCTTATTAATAGAACAGTGGATATCACTCTTCATTTCTCAGACCTGCTCTTGGAACTACTAACTGTGGGTAAGCAGCCAGATAAATCTTTTTTTTTGTTTCTGAGATACTGAACTACCTGAGCTGTATGGTGGTCCCCCAGGTTGGCAAACTACTTGGTGGCCCTGCAGTATGGACTACCAGGCAACAAACTCCATCTCTAGCTGCAGATTTAAAGTTTGCTTTGTGGTACTTTACTATTAGATATGAATGGACAGATAAGGAGGGGCCAGATGTATGAGGAAAGGGTTAGCCTGAAGGAGAAAGGCCACAAGAAAGAAAAACATGGGACTGGAAAGACATTATGACAATAAATAGAAGAGAAGAAAACTTCAGATAGAGGAAACCCTAAAATTATACCCTGGGAGAAATAAGAGAAGATGCCACGCCCATAAATCAGAACAGGGAAAAATAAGCGTGGATGAGCACTAGGCAAGAAGATCAATGGCTTGATTAAAGAGAATGAACAAAACCAGTACGTCCATAGATTGAAACACATGGTCAAAATAATCACTGGAAGATAAGTTAAATAAATTAGACTATGACATGAAGAGGAGGAAAAATTGCAATAAGAGCCATCAAATAGGAAAACAAAGCTGAAAATTTATAAAAATAAACAAGATAATTTTGTAGGACCAAAAGAAAAAAGTTCTTAGTATAGCAAATTCCACTGGATGCCACCCCCCATGCCTCCTCTCTGATAAGAGATTCATACAAAAACACACTGTACAATTTCAGAACAGAGTTAACAATATCCCAAAACAAGAATAGCAAAAAAAAAAAAAAGTATGGTAACAATTCAAAATCTGCAGCATGGAATTCTACAAAGACTAAAAAGTAAGTTGGAGGATATCATCAACATCTTTGTGTGTGTGTGTGTGTGTGTGTGTGTGTGTGTGATATGAGGGATGGAACTCAGGACCTGGTGCTTTCCTGGCAAGCTCAATATTCCACTGAGCTATCTGCCCGGCCGATTAACATGTTTTTTCACATACATAAGAACTCAGAAAATATCTTATCATGCACACTTTTCCACAAAGACATTTTGCTTTGGCAAAATGAGAGAATAAACCAAACAGGATCAGGTCAAAGCTTCAGAACAGGATAATGTGAAGTCTTCAATTGGGGGACCCTGTTCGAGATGGGCAGCCCCAGTCTGGACTCCAGCAGCGGATAGAGGTCCACAGAAAAGAATGTGTCTTAGTTACTCAGACAAAATACCCGATATCCAAAGTTAAGAGAGGAAAGGTTTATTTAGCTCACAGTTTGTGGAGGTTCAGTCCATACTCAGCTGGCATGGCAGAGGGCAACTGTTCATGATGGTGGAAAACAACACAAGCAAGCTAGGACAGATGGAGAGAAGCCTCCCTCATGAAGCATCCAAGCTATTGACTTAGGGTGGAGCCCATCCAATCAATGCCTGACGCAGCAGTCACCCACCCTAAATCCTGGCCCCTTAATCCCAGGATGGCAGCACCATGAATCAGTCACATACTCTAGATTCAACCACCTCCCCAAAAGCCCCAACTAAAACCAAACAAGGCTTCATGGGGCCATCCAAACACGAGCCACAATACAATGCTAGGCTATTCTGCATGATGTAGCATCTTAAAAGGAGTTCATAAATGTTTAAAAATTTTGGCTGAACATTAAAAGAGGAAAAATATAGAGAAAACTAAATAAATAAGTAAATGAATAGCAGAATAGCAGACACTGTTACCTCTGGGGAGGTGGAAGGAGTGTATTGTAAGGGAGTAAAGATAAAATCACTGTGTGGTACAATGTCACTAGTGACATTTGCTGACTTAAAATTATAAGCATTGTAATTTAAAATATGACAAATATTTTAGGAAGTTGGGAAGAAGAAAATGAGAATGAGGTGTGGTATCAGGTTAAATCCTCAACTGCCAGAAAGGTAAGTGGATGATTAAATTCGTAGACAGAAGGATTTTATTTGGAAACTCTCAGATAGACAGCAACAACTTCCCCAGTGCAGCATGAACTAGGAATTTTATTTTTAAACTAAATGCTCACATTACTTTGGTTGAAATAAAAATTAACTCTGTAGACACTATATGGAACTGATGTTAACAAAGAGCAAAAATACATGGGTTTATGTACTTACATCTTGAGGGAGTGCTCTGGAAAAATATGGAGGAAACTGAATAAATGGAAAACAAAGTGAATGACTAGCAGGTACAAGTGATTGAAAAAAAGAAATCTCTCCTACTGGGTCAGTTATTAGCGTGACCTCCGCAACCATCCCTCATCATCTCTGAGTAGATTTCCACACTGTGGGATGCATAGTAAGCATTCAGGGACAGCAGCTCAACAGATACATCAGTGAGCATCCCTGGGCAGCATTCCTCAGGGCATCTCTGATGCAGACCTAGAAAAGGGCTTGCAAATGCGTAAGCCTACAGCATCAGGTAAGAGACACAATGAGGTAAGGAGGAAGGATGGGGAGGAAGAGAAGGAGGGCTCATGTAGATGCCAGCTGGGCTGGATTGAGAGACGCTGGCCTAGACGGTTGGTAGAGCACCGTTCTGGGTGTCTGTGCAGTGTCACCACAGGTGGTCAGCATGCAGGCCAGCTAGGCAAGGAGGAAGACGCGCCTGGTTGCTTGGGGTGCCATCGCGTGGGTGTGCAGCCAGGTGGGATGGAAGAGGAGGAAGGAGCGATTCTGGCTGTGCTCACAAACGGGATTCTGCTTGCGCTGCAGCCACTGCCTGTGGACCTCAGACTGCAGCTCCTTCAGCCTTTCAGTGAGGACTCACATTGGGCTGCAGCCTCAGAGCAGGCCCGTATCCTTCGTCTCTCCTCTACAGAACCATAACCAGCACAGAAGGCATCCCATATGTGTATGAGAAAGGGCTAGGAAAGCACCACTCCCAAAAGGATCAGATCCTTTCTGAGTTCCATCCTGGACATACAGAAATACAAGGGGTTTTACCAGATTTGTTTATTTTCTATGTCATCTAATTTTAAAATCATCTATTTTTAATACAAAACAGATTGTATGAAACTTCCTGCCAGCCAAGCAAAACCGGTTCTTTCTTTCCTTCCTTCCTACCTTCCTTTCTTTCTTTCTGTATTTGATACAGGGTCTCGCTATGCAGTATAGACTCATAATGATCCTCCTGCTTTCAGCCTCCCCAGGTGTTACAGGTGTGTGTGTGTGTGTGTGTATGTGTGTGCGTGTGTGTGTGTCTCTGTGTGTGTGTGTGTGTGTGTGTGTGCCACTGCACTCAGACTCTGTGGCCCACTCACCCCTCCCTGGGGGTGTGGCTGGCACAGTATGTGGTGCCAGGGAGCCAAGTGTGGTCCTTCCATTAGCCTAAGCTTACCTAAGCAGATATTTTAGCCCCTGGGCTTTTCCAGGCCCCAAAACCCACTCCTAAGCTTTACGGATCTCACAGGCCCCCAGTTAGCAGGCTCTTAGGGTGTCAACTTCGTGGGGGCAGTGATTGCACACACAGTCTTACTCTGAACTGCACTTAGCAAAAGCACCACACTGAGGTCATTCTTTACTGCAATCCAATTAGAAGAGCTAAAGCATGTACTCTCGTTTCTTGATGCATGAAAATGGCTCTGCTGGGAGTTAGTGATATCACAGAAAAAGACAAAAAATGATTTTATGGTGTTGTAAGCACGCCCATCCTTGATATTTCAAACACTGTCTAATGTCTATTAATCACTGAGGAGCTCCTTGGTAATTTTTCACCCTGATAAAATTTTCCGTACAATTCAGACATTTACAGGAAAGTAATATTTCAGCTCCTGTCATTATCAATGAGCTTTTAAGTGTTTTACTAAGGTCAGAATAATATGCTTTTGAGGTGTTGCAGCCAGTTATTGAAATACTGAAGTCTACAAGCAATATGTATAGCAGATAAAAAAGTGAAACACTGAAGATGGAAAAATATCATCAAAGATGGAAAATACCTTCCTTTGAAATCATGAATTCAATACCAAAAATGAACAACTACACATGTAGGGAAAAGCAATAAATTACTACATCTCCATCCATTAGCTTAAGAGCAAAACAATAAGCATACTGTCTAGAAATATCTGCCTGTGATTAGAGAAAAAAATGTAATGCTGGTTAAACATCTAAGTAAGTCTTGGGCATAATGCCACTACAGACAAAAATTATAATTGACAGATATGGGTGAAAAGAAAGTCAACACCCAGTCCTAAACTAATCCAAAAACTCACAAATGTATATTCATAAGAAAGATATTATTTAGACATGTAAAAAAAATCTTTAAAATGTTAAAGCATTTAACCTACAATCATATGCTAGCCAAATTTCATAGTAGGCTATGTTTTAAAATTCTAGTTGTAATTATTAAAAACTTGTAGTGCTTTTTCTTCTAGAATTTTGAGAAAAATTGCACAAAATAAGGCCATTTATTTCTATTTTTGCCAGATATAAAATACATATGCATATCAGGGAAGCATATCAAGGAATATATATATACCTTTTAAAATATGATTGGGCAGATTAGATCCTTCAGGCCAATTCTAGCCATTCCTGTTTTTTTTTCTATTTCTTTCTTCTCAAATAAAACTTTACTTCAAAGTTTCAATTCATAGAACAGTAAAGAATAATATATTTTGTTCAAAGATTCCTTGAATATTAAAAAGCAAAATACTACAAACAAAACCCTTCCATGATAAAATTTCCCCCATAATAAACCCTTATAATGTCTGAGCAAGTGTTGAACAGCAATGTCTAATGCATAGGTAAGAAATCCTATAGTGACATAGTATAAGAAGTAAATTACAAGCCTGGTAAAGGCACAGACTGCCATACGAGGGCAGGCGACATTCTCTGAAGGGCTTCTCCATAGGTCTCGGGCCTCTGGCATGGACTTTTCTCAGTATATCATACGTTATTAGTAGGTATCAGCACTCTGCAGCTCATCTGGCCTGTGTTTTTGTGACAATGCACTTGATAGCCAGAAAATACATTTTGTTTAGTGTTTGAAGTAAATTAACAAGTAATCACAGAAATGTTCAAGATTTAATAAATGGCAAAATGCAGAATGATTGACCCGGAGATAATCTTCCTGTAAGTAGATGGGCTCTGGGAAGTAATCACAGAAAGAATTCCTAAGCAAAGATAAATTCAATATTCAGATGTAGAGCTAAGTGTTATTTTTATTAAAGTATCAACTTCCTGTGCCGTAAGATAATTTCAGCGCAGACCCAAAATACCACGGTTGTCAACTGGGATATATGTGTTTGTTCTGCTTTGCTCTTCAATATTTAAGTAACAGAATAGTATCACCAAGTGGTTCTCAATCTGTAGCAGAAAAAGAAACTTTTGTGTTAAAAAGAATATGGATGTGTTCTAACTGGAAAGAGTTCTGGGCTGATGTCTGATGGATTTTGCAACACAAATTCCAACCACAGATCCAGTTTTCTGCATACAACTTCCACATCAGATTCCTTTCATTTTGTGTTTCTGTTCGACCAAAGTCTCTGGTTTTGACTCGACCCCAGGTCGTGACTGTAGGATGTATGCTGAACTTGCATCAGACAGAGTCTCAAGTCAAGTTTCTGTCATACAGAAGTCACAAGGTTTGGCATCTTCATGATCTTTACCTTGTTTGTGTTTAAGGTGGAGTCCATAAGATAACTGTTTTGGAGGGTTGATGAGCGTACGTGACGGTGGTGCAATGCACACGAAGCGTTTATTTTTTAGCTTGATGCCAGGTAGAGTGGATGAGGAGACGCAGGTAGAAGACAGCTTTCCCAAGATGCTTTGCTGAGCATGCGCTGTGATTGCAAGCTCTAGCCATTAGCCTCACATCTCTTAAGTGGCACTGATTCTATTTGACTTCCCAAGAGGGACTTAGAAAAATGACTAACTTCTAGGAAGGATTTGCATAGCATTCTGGGGTTTCTGTGAAGTACAATCCTAAGTGACTCACCTCTGTCTCACAAGGAATGGTTTGAAGAGATGATGCTTCAGGGCTGGCTTGCTGAGGCAAGCTTAGGCAGGCTCAGGGGAGCTCGGTTTGATCCGTGGCACTGCATACCGTGCCAGCCCTGCTCTCTGGGCGAGTTAAGCTGGAGAGAGAGAGAGAGAGAGAGAGAGAGAGAGAGAGAGGATGATACTTCAGTGTAATAGAATCCTAGACCTAATCAGCCAGAGATTTGTCCATTATGCCCTCCAGCAGAGTGGCCCCACAGAGGAATGGAAGGCAGGCTGCTTCAAGAGATGAAAGGAAGCGTTAAATCCTCTGTTACGCCCAAAGCCTGAGACCATGTTGCATCTCTGCCCTCCCGGCGGAGCTGCACTTACAGCATGGGGACGCCTCCTTCCCATACTTTGTGACTGTCTGATGTTCAGCACTGTGGCAGGTAGTATTCCCTTGGTATTTAATCAAGGCTATAATCTCCTCGAGAGTGGGAGTCAGTTTTTCCCTCCTCCTTTCGCTCTCAACATCCCAAACTGATTACAATGGAAAACACTCAATAAAAGATGCTTATAGAGCTGAACATGGAGTTCTTTAAATGTGGATAATAATTATGTTCCACTGTGGATTTTGTACATAGGACACAATAACTGTTAATCTTGAAATTTAAAATGCCATCAAAGTCTTTTTCAGCTAGGTACAGACCAAGCAATAAGGTGAGTTATGATCAAATGTGTGCCAGTCCAAACATCTTGTACCAAAAGAAATAGCAGGGGCACACAAACAAAGAAAAGCCTTCTGGCAGCGGTTTTGACACTGCCCAAAGTCAACCATGCCACAGAGAGCAGAGCTCTCGGTTACCTCACAAATCACATCATTATGCTTCACATTTAACATGCTAGCACAAGTCTTTCAAATTGCTCTCTGAAAATCCCATTAAGAACTGGGACTCAAGCTTGTAATCTTGGCACTGGGGAGGCTGAGGCAGGATGATCAAGAGTTCAGGGACAGCCTGGGTGCATAACATAACCCCATCTGTAAAACAAAAGCCTGAGATTTGTGCTTTCTCTAATTTTTATCTTTTCTTCCCCTTTCTGGGTCTGTGGTTCTCAATCTTTCCTATGCGAACCACCTAGGGAACTTTTAAAACTACCATTGCCTGTGATGCGTACACCTGTGCTCCCAGCAGTTTGGGAAGCTGAGGCAGGAAGACTGCCAAATTTGAGCACAGGTTGGGCAACTTAGTGAGATACTGTTCCAAAGTTAATAATGATGATGATGATGGCTGGGTACAGAGTTCAGTGAAAAGGTTGGGATCAATCCGCAGTATAGCAAAAGACAAAAATAAAAAAGAATTACCAACCCCAGGGCCCAGCCCTAGCAAACAGCCTGAGTTAATCATCTAGGGTAGGGCCTGACCTTCAGAATATTTCAAATGTGTAACAATAGGTTCAACGCTTCTGCTCCAGCCAGAAGCTACAGCCAGCACTCCTGCTAAGGACACCTGACCCATGGTCCTTTGGCATCGTCTCTCCCTGCTAGACCACAACACTCTAGACTGAGAACGGTGCCTCTTGATGGTTTTATCCCCACACCAAACACAATGCTTGATATGCAAAAGATGTTCATTAAATATTTCTTGATTAAATTAATAGTATGAGCATTGCACCAGACTGAGTTAATTTCTCCCCCCCCCCCAAAAAAAGTTATTTTTAGCTGTGCCAACATTTTTTATTGACCAGAGAGTGAGACCAGTAGAGAGATGGACATAAACTCATCCCCTACATTTAATCCTGGAATCTACTGTCAGGTTAAATTTTATCTTGGTCTTCTATAAATCCAAAAGTAAGATAATACTTATATTTCAAATGTATCTTAAGGTGAATCCATTTATACAAACTCACTTTGATCTACTGAGCAAAGTAATGCTGTCCCATGTTAACTAAAAGCGTCCTTGACTCTACTTTGAGACTATGTATATGAATAGAAAACAAGGATCGCTAGTCAGATATTTGAAACTAGTTGTTTCTGAAAAAGGAAATTATCCCATTTGCTTAATTTTCAAAACTATCCTCTCAAGGAAGCAAAATAATATATAGCTTAAACTTTTATGCATCAAATGTCTTCTATCCCTTATCCATGTTCATTTTTTATGACTGACTGATATTTTCATCTGTTTTGGATTCAAGACAGGACCAGCCAGATAGTTCAGCAGACTAAAGCACCTGCTTCAGCAGGCACAGGGACGTAACTTTCATAGCCGCTGTGCCACGCAGGCCCCACCCCCACAGCGTGCTAAGACGGTGATTGAGACTGGGCGCGATGGCACGTGCCCGAAATCCTAAAGCTTGGGAGGCTGAAAGCAGGAAGATCACCATGAGTCTGATCTGTGTAGTGAGACCCTGTAGACCCTGTCCAAAATAAGAAAATAAAATAAATAAATAAAAGCGATAAAGCTACTGCACAACATGCTCAGAAAATGACAAACAGCATCAGAGAACTGCGGTGGACACTTTACATGAATCTCCTGACCCCGTGCAGACAACGGCAGCGAGCTTCATCACAGCATTTCCCAGAGTGCATTTTAAGTGCTCACCACATCATAATAGGGCAGGTCCGGTTGGCCGCAGGGAAAAGGAGCACAAGTGTAGCTAATTACAGTGGAATGCAGCGAGTGATTACAGGACTCCTGTACTTCAACCAGAATAGAACTCCTAATTATCTCAGAAGCCTAATTTTACAAAAATCAGAAACAGTTACCAAAGAAACTACACATAGTGGTAAAACCTTAGACTATGGAAATGTAAAAGACATACAAAAAATTTGTGTGTGGGGGAAACAGCCTGAAGACCCAGAGCCCTTACGGTCTCCGTGATCTCTCTGCTCTCAGCCTCTCAGCCCCACTTAGCTCAATTGCCTGCAGATAAGTTTCATTGAGCATCAATTTGTTTGACAAATTCATGTAAAAGCCTCACCAGTCTTGCTGGTCTTTCTTCCTTTTAAAAAGTCCTTAAAGCAGTGTTATATGTTTAAATTCCATCTCTTGTTTCATACTTCTACCTTCTGCATTGTACTCAAGTAGTCAAAAAGAAAGGGTAACAGAAATCAAAGCCATAAATCCTCAGGAAACACCTTGTGGCCATAATGATAAATGAAATAAATCAAACACAAAACAACTTAAATATCACATGGTTTCTCCTCTATGAGAACTGGTAGCCAGGCATGGTGGTACACGCCTGTCGGCCCAGCACTCCAGAGGCTGAGGCAGGAGGATCACTATAAGTTCAAGGCCAGCTTGGGCTACACAATGAATTCAAGGCCAGCTAGCTTGAAATAAAAAGCAAAACCTCTCTCTCTCTCTCTGTGGAACTGGAGATTGAACTCAGGACCTTGCATGTAAAACCTCTCTAAAAAAAAAAAAAAAAATAGAAAGAAAAAAGAATCACATGGAGAAACCCAACATCCAACCAAAGAGCAAGAAGATAGATCACTGGAAGTAGATAGACATCTTTCTCAAAGAAGTGAGAGCAGATGACATAGGAATGAAGGTGCACTGTATGCATACCATTTCCACATGAGGAATGTAAACCTTATACAGCACAAAGTTGTGTATGTGCTGCTGAAGCAAGCACTGTACTAACGAAAGAGCTTTAAAAAAGAGGAAAAGCTTTAAAACTGAACCCAATTAGTAAATGAAAACATGAACTTCCTTAAACTCCCTCACCTTATCATCATACCTAATAGGAACATCCACATTATGCTTGCTTATTGGCTTTAATTGGCAAGATAATGGGAGTTGATTAAATGAGGAAAAAAATCAAAACATTAGGCCCAGGAGTTGAACACCTACTGAGTGCCTTTCATTTTTACATATATTACATATAATCCAAGTCCTAATTCTGTAATTAGACACAATTTCCCTAAATTTCAGAGAATATAACCGAAGCTTTCTCTAGGCCAGTGGTGGTAAATGTATGGTAAGCGTTCATGTTATTTGTCTTTCAAGACAAAAATATGTTCATGTATAGTTGTTTTTTTTTTGTTTTTTTTTTTTTTTTTTCTAAACTAAACCCTCATTATTCAGGTTTAATTGTGGTGCTGGCACTTTGCAATAAATCAGCGGATTTGGGTTGCAATCTGGGCCCTCAATCCCTAAGAGGTTCACCATCAGTGCTTTAGACTTCTGTTTCTGAAATGGTGTCTTCCAGACGTGCAGCCCCAGCATTTTTAGGTTACTGGAAAGATGAAAATGTGAAATCGTCAGTGTCACCACAGGCCTGTTAAGTCAGAATCCACAGGTTAGCAAGATCTCCAGATGATTCATATGCCATTTTAATTTTTTTAAGCTTTATTTTATTGAGAGACAAATATTGATGAGACAGTTTCAAAGCTGATTAATAGGGACCATTTTAATTTTGAAAGTCCTATGGTACCTTATCACCTTGTGACTAACACAAAAATCTCACCAGGTATGTCCGTCTCCAAACACTGCCCTTGCCTCTACACTATAGCGGTCACTATTATAGGTTCCAAGGGTGCATTGTCTCTACCTTCCATATGCCTCCAACGAGCGTTAGGGAGCTGGTTGACTTGGTGTCCCTGCTGGCCCCTCCCCTCCAGTGATCCAGGTTCAACCGTGATTTCCTTCCGGAGAGTACAGTGTAGCTTTGACACCTAGTTCCTACTGCCAGGTGGAAGTCTAATGAGAGCTCCAAAAGCCTGCTAGGAACAGGGTGGCTTGCCAATTTTAGGATTTGCTAGAGTATTTTATTTTTCTATTTTGCTTGTCTTTTCATCCTGGTTCAGTGGGAACAGAATCACTACACATACAAATAGTTGTAACTGCTTAGGCAAGGTAAATAAAGAGCTATAATCACTCAAACTAAATAGTAAAAAAAACTCTCATACAGAGAAACTTCTTTGTTTGCATAAAAATATTCATTTCTCTAATGAACTCAACCTTTTATATCATATGAGCTATAATTATCACTGAATGTAATTATTTGTGGAAGTTGCAAAATTTGGAGAAATACAGAAGCTGATCAGGCTGAACAGCCCATCAGGGGAGCTTGGTCATCTAAGGGTCATCCGTCATAATAACTGGGAAATGTTCACCCCCTCCTCTAAGCTTTCCTCTAAAAACAGAATAACTTGGTCCCCCCGAGTCATGTACTGGGGCATGCCTACCACAAAAATTAAACACAAGGCTTCCAAATAGCTCAGAGGATTAAAGTGCCTGCAAGCAGGGACAGGGGCTGGAGGTTCGATCCGTGGGCCTATCGTGCCGGCCCTGCCCCCATGGCGCACTGAAATGGCAATTGAGACTGGGCATAGTGGCACATGCTGTGATTCCAGCTCTTGGGCGGCTGTAAATAGGCAGATCACTCTGAGTCTGATCTTGTAGGAAGACCCTGAACACCCCATAGACCTTTCCCAAAAAAAAAAAAAAAAAATTAAACACAGGACATTAGAACCTTTCTTTGTTAAAATACAATTTTAAAAATAAAAAACACCAACTGTGTTTTTGGCATAAAGCAAATACAGTTGCTGGTAGGGATAAACTATAAATTAGAAAAATAAACATAGAACTTTCGTACAATTTATTGGCATAGTCTACGGTCATACCACCCTTAATGCAGCCAATTCATTGGCATAATTTTAGGGAACAATTTGATGATAACACACTGATTAAGTTACAATAGAGCACAAGCGAGACAGGGAGATAACTCTGTCAAATAAGTGCTTGCCTAGCAAGCGCAAGGTCCTGAGTTCAAGCCCTAGTACCGCAAAAAAAAGAAAAAAAAATCACATGAAACATTGCTTTTATCCAACATGGAGAAATATATGGATTAATTACACAGAAGCTAAAATTCAGGAAAGAATCTGCATTAAGAGTCTCACTGTATACATTTCTGAATAGAATGTGTGAACTATAATATAAAGTTATAATATAAATCTTTAGTTGGTATTTTCTTTGCCAGCATGATTCCCCAAATCCCACTACCACAAATGATGCTTATGACTATTCAAGGCTGAAGTTGTTACCACTTCTAAATTACTTCAGCCACTTGTATGCATGGAGCTTGAAAACCAAGTCTAGGTGCTCTTACAGAAAGCAGTGAACTTAAATATATTAAAATGTCTCATGACTTGTAAATCAAGTAACTAAGAGAAAGATGTAAATGTCCATTCAGGCCGAGATTGGCCATCCATGGTATTTTCAGTGTAGTTGTCAGGGTTCTTCAATAATCAGAACCAAGAGGGGAATCACAGATGTGGAAAAGAGTTCGTCTAAGGAGTTGTCTCAGGATGACCATGGAGACTGAAGTGTCCTAGGATCCCAGGGTGAGTCAGCAGGGTGAAGGGTCTGGGAGCTAAAGGTGTGATTCCAGTATGAGGCCAAATGAAGGACTCTGATCACTACTCTCAGGCCTGAGCAGAGCCCCTTTAAGTCCCTGGCCTGCTGTGCTTTCACACCTGCTATAGCTGTATTACCTGGGGTCCAAAAGGCCCAGTGAGCACAGCTGCCCCTGTGAGCCCCACCATTGCTCAGTCCTGCTCTTGCCAAACAACAGCAACTCCTACGTCCTCAGGCATGGTCTGGGGCAGATAGCCACAGCTCCTTTGTACTGAGCTCTCTGCCTGAAGGGCCTCAGTGGCTTCTCTTCCACAGCCCCCTTTCTTTATGCTCGAGACCCTATAAAGACCTTATGCTCATTGGCCCGGTCTAAGTGTCAGAGCGGCCCCTCTCAGGCTTGTTCTGAAATAAACCTGTCCTATTGTGCTCTCTCCATGTTCTTTGCCTTTTTGTTCTAATACCAAAGGGCTGAGAAGGAGGAAAACTGGTGATGCAATTTTAGTCTGAAGTCCAGCAAGCACAGGATGCAGGTAGAGCTAACATTTTAGTTTGGATTTGAAGACAAGCCAATGAGACAAATTTGAAGACAAGCAAAAAAGAAAAACCACTCGGGGGGTGGGGAGGAGCTGCATAAACCTTCTTGTTCTAGCCAAGTCTTCAACTAATTTAAGGAGACTCTCCCACTATGGGGGACAATTTGTTTTACTCAGTTCACCAACTGAAAGGTCAGTATCATCCAAAACAACCTCGACAAAAGCGCCGAAATAAGATTTGACGAAATGTCTGGGTCCCCTGAGGCTGAGCTGAGTAGACACGCTGGCTGGCCAGGCCCCTGGGGAACACCTATGGGGAAAGATGTGCCTGTGTGAGAGAGCAGTAGTGGATGGTGTGAGCTGTCCTGCCTCAGTCGTAGCCACAGGGAGTCAATGGTTTGAAACAAATGTCACAGAAGTGTCAAAGGAAGCCACTTCTTTGAGCACGGAAAGAGATAGGCCAATTCTAATCCTGGATCAAAGAATTATAGGTGTCAATTGAATTGAATTTGCATCGATACCAAGGTCAGGGCTTAGCAGTCCAGGAGTCTACTTAATGGCATCACCTTATTGACTGGAAGATCACAGTAAATCTCTAGAAGAGCACACCATGCTGGGATCATATTTAAAGGCCAGGGCCTTGTGCCTTTCATTGCCACCAGCCCCTTTTCTTCTGTTTCTGTCCTCTTCACTCTACCAAGCAGCATCCTCCAGTTTACAGTGGAGTGAGTGTACCCCTGGAAGTGAACACAGTTTGTCAGTGTCACCTGGGGCTGATGGCTTTAAGGGCATGAGACCTGTCCTGCACACACACAGTTTTTCCCACTGAATTCAGAGGCTCGGGTGGAAGCCTCTAGGACCCAGGGCATCGAGGCAGAGTTTGCCAACAAAACTTCCTGTGATGACAGAAACGGTCTGTACCTGCCCTGCCACATGGAGCTTGAAATGGGACTGCTAGGAGTGATCACCTGAAATTCTCATTTTAAAAAAATCCAATTAATTTAAATGGCTACTATGTTGAGCAGATCATCTGTAGAGAATGGAAGGGTTTGTTCCTAGGAAAAAAGTCTGGGTCCCTGAATGATACACGGAAGAAAGCATCCCATGGTGGTGTATTGTCATGTGTGTGATGTTAGGCCCTTAAAATGGGGGACAGGGATTCATTACAGCATCCAGCTGACCTTGACAAGTTGCCCTTATCAGCTAGAGGTGTTCTCATTGCTCAAGGGCTGACCATGTGTCAGAAAATTATTCATAAAAGGGCAGACAGCATGATCATCATTTTATATCAATTCCCTCTGTCCCTCATGTCCCAGGAGGTGACACAGCAGATCAGATGGGGGCCACACCTGGGATGAACACTCTTACAGCAGAGGAACTCTGAACCTGGAACTCCAACAACAATAGCAAATCACCTTGCTCTTTTGCCTGGAGAGAGAAATACCTCGCATCTCCAGGCTGTTAGTGGAGAAAGGTATACTGAAAAATTTGCCTCGCATTCTTGCAAATCCCAAGCCAGTGCAGAGGAACTCAGAGCACGGCTCCCTGCTTCCATGGCAACACCAGAAGGCAGTGAAACCTCTGAAGCCTTCAGAAACTTCTCAGGGACACGCAGCCAACCTGAGTCTCTGTTTCACAATCATGTAAAATCATGTACATATTTGCTATGAAATATTGCAGAGAAGTTCATGTGCACTTTTTTCATCAATACCCGACAAAATGAATGGGACTGGAGTTGCTCATCGTGCTACAATACAATGACTGTGAAAATTTTCTGGGCATGTAGCTCAGTGGTAACTCAAAGACCTGGCATGCACCAAGTTCTGGGTTCAACCCCCAGCAGTACAATAGAAGTTTAATTGCAGTATTTGAACTCTCCTGATCTTATCATCTCTGCAACATCATGCTTCATTTTGTGTTACTACCTTGTTCCACTTAAATTCCATTTTAAGGTCAAAATTCAAGGAATACAATTTATTAAAACTCTGAGACTCCTAAAATCAAAACATAAGTCATAACAGAAAGAACAAAACACAAACCTTCAGATGACCACCTTAACATTTATGTACACTCAACTATTCTTTCATTTTATAAGAATATTGGTAATTTTACAGGCTATTTCATGACAGTCTAACATGGATACGGGCTCTTTTGATATAAATTTATTTTTATATATTATGAAGTTTGACTGTCTGGTGGTCTTCCCACATTTGAATTTCAAAATATAAGGGCCAGCCAAATAGCTCAGCAGATTAAAGCACCTACAAGCAGGTGCAGGGCCGAGGAGTTTGATCCCTGGGCCTAAAGTGTTGGCCCCATCCCCAGGGCACACTGAGATGGCAATTGAGACTGAGCGTGGTGGTGCACATCTGTAATCCCAGCTCTTGGGAGGCTGTAAACAGATCACTACAAGTCCAATTAGTAGTGAGACCCTGAACACCCTGCCGGCCCTTCCCTAAAAATTACAAAAAAAAAAAAATGAACTTCAAAATATAAAATAAAGATTCCACTAAAATGGAAAATAAATTTTAGTTAGTGATTCTTATTTAGCAATAAGGAGAAAACACCTCAGATGCTCCCTGGCCCTGTGCACTCTCTCCCTGGTGTCTCCGCCAGTTCCAGAGGGGTGAAGGGTGAACCTGTAAAGGAAAGCAACATGTCTTGCAGAAACTTAGCACGTTTTAGTTTGCAGCATAGCAGCGAGAGAGTTTAGTATGTAAGTAAGGCAAAAATTAAAAACTTAGAAATGTCTTTTTACTATACATCCTGCGAAGCAGTTTGTGAGTTTTATAACTACCTTCTTGAAAGTAACTTATGCTCACTAACAACTTAGAAAAAGATCCCAAAGGTAGCAGCAGGACACGTCAACACTCTTGACAGCACTGTGAAAAAGAGGATATTATAATGTTGAGTTGTCAGTGATTCGAAAAAATTAGATTTTGAATATGCATTTCCATGGCATTTTTCTCTTCATGTATGCATAAGAAGATATATGACTGAAAAAGAATAAATAGGCCTAACACCTGTACTTTCAAAAAAACACAAAGTACAAATTCAAATATATAAGAATGGAAATATGGTTAGTTTGACAGCTTTGTTTCTTAATGGTACATAAAGTTAAGAGGCAAATCAGCATGCATGTTACAAGTTGTGGTACTTTAATTTGACGAAATATGGCCATGAGAGACTGTGCCTCCCAGAATTGTACCAAGGATAAAATAGATGAGGATGGGTAAAATGCATGTGGTATTAAGCCAGTACTGCTTATTAATAGTCACTTTTTTCTTGGAAATTAATGTAAATTGAAGAACTTAAAGTTAAGTTATGCTTCCTTATAATTTTATAATTTACTACTATAATCCTGAGACCTCCCCAATCAGTTTGACTGTT
>PVKA01039818.1:0-19194 GCA_004027165.1 Ctenomys sociabilis
CCCTGGCAAGTGCGTAAGCCTGAGTTCAATCCCCAATTCCGAGAAAAAAGAAAGAGAGAGAGAAAGAGAAAGAAAGAGAGGGACGGAGGGAGGGAGGGAGGGAGGGAGGGAGAGAGGGACGGAGGGAGGGAAAATACGGAACTGGGATTTAACTGACCATTCACTGTGGAAATCTTTAACAAGCTAAAGCAGGGCTCAAGGGAACAAACCAAAGAATATACTATTTGCAAACAGCTTTCAGGAAGAGAGGCCGGGCATTGTGGCACATGGCTATTATGCCAGCACTCTGGAGGCTGAGACAGGAGGATCACTGTGAATCCATGACCAGCCTCAGCTACAAAGTGAGCTCAAGGCCAGCCTGAACTGCACAGATAACCTGTCTCAAAACAAGACTAAAGGGGGGGGGGGGGCGCGCAAAGAGATGGTCCAGTGGAATAAGTTCTTCCCTGGCAAGCACAAGGGCCTGGGTTCAATCCCTGGTTGGGGGGGGGAACCACATTTCCCAATAATCAAGGTCAGCACAAATATCACAAATGATTGACACCACATAGATAATCAAGAGATTTATCCTCCTTCCTCTGAACGTTTCATCTGCAAACACCAGCATGTGGCATCTTGGCTTACTTATCTGAATAATGGGTGCAAAGATAGTACCTATTTCACAAGGCTATTATACGGATTTCCTTGAGTGAATATAGGTAATGTGCATAAAATAGTGCCCAGCAGATAAAAAGGGCTAGGGAGCACTTGGTTATTACTATTATAGATAGTCTCCAATAGTCTCCAAGGATCTAGTTTCACTTACCTAAAATTTAAAGATTTCTTGAAAAGTAAGCTCCTAGGAGAAACACTGGACTATTTGGCTCAGAGGCACAAATGCCTCCCTGGCAAGCTCAAGGTCCTGAATTGAATTCCCAGTTTTTGAAGAGTTTGAAAGGGTTATTTCATGCGAAACAGAGACACGTTCCAACCATGTTCTCTGGACTATAATTCATAATGCCCACAACCATGGGGATAGCTGCAGCAATTCCTCCCATCAGCAAGATGTATTGTAGACCTTGAGAAATGGAGTGTTCCATTTCTTTCATTAATCTATCTTGTCTTTGTACTCTATTCTGTCCTTCATTCGGATACTCATTTAATAACCTGTAACAAGAGGTCAGGCACAGTGCGTACACCTTAAGCACTTCTGTGCACAAAAGCAAAAAACAAAACCAAAAACCTTCTAGCTTCAAGAGAGAGACAACTACTCCTGGGAATTCTCTTACATCTATAATCTCAGATATGCAAGTTCAAGTTTTCACTATAGCACTAATTGGAAACAATTCAAATGATTACCCAGGAGACTGGCAAAAATCAGTAACAGTGTATGTGCCTAATGGAACACAAGGGCCTGAGTTCATTCCCCAGTTCTGCAAAAAAAAAATGAGAAACATCCACCTACATTGTCTATGGAAGGCCACCAGCTTCTTTGGGATGGGCTTTCATTTTGGTACTGGACCCCACTTTATGAAATAAAAACGAGAATGGCACGCCCTCCCTTTCCTTTCTTTGTCCTTCCCTTGGCAGAACTATAAAACTAGCTTTTGGTAAATTTGCTGTTTTCCCATCATTATATTCTTCATCCAGTCTATAAGTTAAGTCTAAACCAGAAGTGGTAATACACACATATAATCCCCTCATGTAGGGAGACTGTGGCAGGAGCCTCCTAAATTCAAAACGAACCTGGATAACTCGGAAACTTAGAAAAAGCCTGTCTCAAATAACTATAAAGGAGAGGGGCCAGGAAGATGACAGTAGAATAAGCACTTGCCTGGCAAGTGCAAGGTCCTGAGTTCAATCCCCGGTATCACAAAAAAAAAAAATAATAATAATAAAGAGGAGAAAGAGCTGGGACTACAGCTCAGTATATAGGTCCTAAATTTTACCCTGAAATCCAAAATATGTTTTTAAAAAATCCAGCCCAGCACTGATAAAGGCATTGCCTGAACAGTCACCATGAACTAAGCATTATTTAAGCTTTTGGTTTGTTGTGAGACAGGATCTCACCATATAGCCCAGGCTGATCTGGAACTTGTGATGCTTCTGCCTCAGTTTTCAAATACTGGGATTACAGACACATGATGCAATACCTGGCTATTTTAAGCTTCTTCAATACACTATTATAATCTGTAGTGACCACAAGAGTAGACACTGTTATAACCCCCTTTTACAAAGGTGCTTGAGACACTAGAAATTTCTCAAATGTCTTGTCTAAGAAGAGCAGGTATGAAAAAGAACTGAGAGTCTAGCCGGCCCAGTCCATATGTCCAGATGAGAGAATAACTAAGACCTGCCTCAATGCCAAGAATGTCAAACAACTTCAGTAACTGCTATTTGGCCTATGACCTGGAGTTAACATTTAGATGTGTGAGACACTCACTGTATGACACAGAACTCACTTTTACCTTGGGCAAGTTACAAGCTGTACAAAGACCAAGAGATAATAAATCAATAGGATGTCACTCTACTTTCAGATTCACAATTTCATCATGCTACCTGTGTAGTAGCTAACATGTTTGCTCACCTGAGCATTTTCATTACTAAAATTGTTCTTTCACTCAACAAACTCAAAAGCTTTTCCAACTTCAGAGTTTTTCTGTTCCCTCATTGCACTTAGTTTTCAATGATATAAAGACCCTGGGCTAGCAGTCAGACTGTTTCTTTTGCAGTCTGTGATTGAACCAAGGGATTGTGCACTGAGCTATACCCTTGGCTCTTTTTTATTATGTTGAGGTAGTGTCTGGCTAAACTGTCCAGATGAGGCTTGAACTTTTAAGTTTTCTGCTTCAGCATACGAGGGTGCTCAGATTACAACCCTGTGCCACCATGACCAGATGAGCAGAATAGGTATTTAAGCCCACATGATAGGCAAAAGAACTCAAAAGTACGTAACTTGTTTGAAGTCAAAAGCAGCTAGGGAGATAGCTCAGCAGCATAAGCGCCTACCTAGAAAGCACAAGGTCCCAAGTTCAATCCCTGGCACCAAAATAAATAAGCAAGCCAGTAAGAAGCAATAGAACAACTAAGCTGATCTCCTTCCTCTCCATCACTTGAAGAATGCTAAGAATCTAAGGACTGACATTCCAGACTTCATTTCTCTAAGTTTCTCATTTAAAACCTCCCACATGTGGGCCAGGGAGATAGCTCAGTGGAATAAGCACCTGCCTGGCAAGTGCAAGGTCCTGAGTTCAATCCCAAGTACCACACACCTATAGTCTACCTAGAATCCCAACTACTCAAGAAACTAAGGCAGAAGAATCGAAAGTTACATGCTAGTGCCAGGAAGATAGCTCAGCCAACTAAGCATCTGCTTAAGCAAGCGCAAGAGTTCAATATCCAGTACCGCATGCCCCACACCCAGGCATGCTGAGTCAGCTACTGAGCCTGGGCATGGTAGTATACGCCTGTAATCCCAGTGCAGAGGAGGCTGAAACCAGAAGGAACTCTATGAGTCTGAGCTTCATAGTGAAACCCTGCACCAAACATGTAAATAAAAAAAAAAGTTCCAGGCTAGCCTGTATAATTCTGTGAGACAAAATAAGTAAGGTTGTGATATTATTCAGTGATGGAGGGTTTACCTAGCATGCTTGAGGCCTTGGTATCAATTACCAATACCAGGGGGAAAGAAACACCTCACACTTTTACTCAATGGATATTAAACTTCAATTAACCAGTCAGGCCTTATTATGGAAATAAAAATAGACAGAGCCAGGGATGTAACTCAGTGGTAAAACACCAACCTAGCATAAGTAAGGCCCTCTGTGCTATACCCAACACCAAAAGAAAACAAACAAAAACAAAAGAACAAAAAGACAATCTCATAGCACTTTCAAAATTTTTTATTTTGCAATTTTTCTGATATCTGAATATAAACTCCTTTAGACTGCAACTGACCATCGGCTTTCTGTACTCCCCCCACAAGAGATAATCAGTAAATACATGGGTTTGTATATGTGAAAATATCTTGTTAGAAGCAGAATAAACTTTAAAATCCCCAACTTATTCCTTACTGAGAAGAAAATATGAACTTGACCTGGTTTCTTTAAAAAGTTCTTTCTCATAAGATGAAATCTGTCTTTCTAGTCAATGCATTCTTGGTTTGAAATGTTTAGTCACACTTAATTCTTTAAGATAAGATCTGGAGGAAAAAAAGAAAGATCAGGCCACTGCCTTTTAAATTTTTTAACTTTTTGTTCAGAAACAGGGTGTTCCTTGTGTTACCTGTAAGGGAAGAACTGTCTTTGTTTTTACAAGTGGCAGACAAACTGAGGGAGAAGGCACAGCTTCTGTAACTGGTGCTCTCAACAGTACAGACATCCAAACACTGGTTGAATGAAGGGGTTAAATGAGAAAATGTTTCTCCCACTCTCCCCTATACCTACGAAGAACTAGCTTGTTTTCCCTTTTACTTAGTGAACCTTAGCTACTTATTTGAAGAAAAAAAAAAAAAAAAAGTTATTTGAATAAAAATAAACCACTTAGCCTGAGACTGTGGCACATGTCTGTAACCCCAGCACTCACAGGAGGCTGAGGCAAGAGGCTCACTGAGATGAAGCCTAGTCTGAGCTACAGATACTGTCTCAAAAAACAAAATAAAAAGATGACATACTAGAATTATTTAAATTTTATTTGAAGATTTTTAGGGGCTGGGGAGACAGTTCAGAGGTCTAAGAGCCTACCTGGCAAGCACATGGACCCAGGTTCAATCCCTGGTACTGCATACTGTGCCACTGAGCCAGCCACCAAAACCAACAGTTGGTGGGTGGTGCACTGCTATAATCCCTGCACTGGGGAGCCTGAGACAGGAGAGTCACTACAATTCTGTGCTGCATAGCAAGACCCTATACCAAACAAATATATATGAGATTTTTAAAAGATTTTTAGTTCTTGAAAAAGACCTAACTAATTTTATGGTCATCCCTGTCTCCAAGAAGACCAATGGCTTCTTCTTCATTAAACAAACATATTTTGGGGGGAAAAAAGGAGTGCCTTACTAAACAGAAAACTGAGCTCCAATTGCAACCCATGCAAGCAGACTCAGTAGATCACCTTGTGTGGAAGCATTCTGGAAAGTGAAAAGCATACCACAGAGGGTCACAGAGCAGAGGTTCTGGGCTGACTGCCTCTATGACCCAAACCTACTGTTAGCTGTACGGCCTTGGGCAAGTCCCCACCCTGTATCTCAGTTCCCCATCTAGAAGCTGAAAATAACCATCCACCTTCAAACACAACTAGAAGAGGTAACATTTTACTGTCCAAAACAGGCAGTTGCTCATTACTGTTTATACTATTAAAATGCTAAGAGTAGGCCAGTGCTCGGGAGATTTAGGCAGGAGAATCCCTCCAAGTTCAAGGATAGTCTGGGCTATACAATGAATCCAGGCCAAGCTAAACTACATAGCTAAATCCTGTCTCAAAAAAAAAAAAAAAAAAAAAAAAAACATACTGTTAATAATTAATTTGATTACTCCCTAAGGGATTAGAGGGATTACAGTCCAAAAGATCTCACAATTTCTTATTTTTTCCTTTCTGGTTCAGTTTCCCCTTCATAAGTCTATAAGAAAAATCTAACATAAAACCATCAAATTGAAAAAGAAAAACAACCTTATTTTTTAAAAATCAATGGTAAAGTCATTGGCAAAAACTTGGAAACTCAGAAGAAAAAAAAAAAGGTTAATCACCCAAAATCATACAACACAGACATTACTAGTAGCACTTCAACATAGTTCTTTTTCCCATACATATTTCAACATACATCCCTTCTTTTCCTATACTTAATTTTATTTTGTATGCATTTTCCCATGTCAAATATTCCTTAAAAAGACTTTTTTAATGACTCCATGTTTTTCCATAAACCAACCAACCCCCTAAGATTAAAACATCTAAATTATTTTCCCCTTTTTTCATTATAAACATCACTACTCTTAAGATCTTTACATACAATTTTGGTTTGCATTTCTACTTCTTGGTCTATACAGATTACTGTAAAGAGATCAAGAACTGTGAGGGCTGGGGAGATGGCTCAGTGGAATAAGTGCTTCCCTGGCAAGCACAGGGCCCAGAGTTCAATCCCTGGTTCTGCCAAAGAAAAAAAAAAGAGTAAGCTAAGAACTGTGTCTCTTAAGCTACTGCCAAACTGCTCTAGATAAAGTTCCCAGCAGTTTGCAAATGTGACAGCAGTTTTAGTACCATTCCTATCATGCTCTCACTAGCAGTGACAACTATTTGTTTCCTTTCCATTCTCCGCAGGTATCAAAAGAATCTGGAATTACAACCCAAGTATGAAAGACCTGTTGTTTAAAAGAATGCTTATGGTATTGTATATGCAATTAAGATTACTATTATCACATTCTTTATCATGTATGTGAACTTGACCAAGTTTGGATAAGTGAACAATGGTCTACATGTTCATGCTGGTGTACTACCTATCTCACTACTGAAGTACCTTACACAGACCCAGTGCTCTAAAGTACTAAAAATGATATAGCCAGGTGTGGTGATGCATGCTTATAATCCAGGTATTCAGGAGGCTGAGGCAAGAGAATTCCAATTTCAATGTCAGCCTGGTCCACTTAGTGAGAAATGTCTCAAAATAAAAAACAAAAAGACTAGGGGTGTAGGTCAGTGGTAAAGTACTTACCTAGCATGAGCCAAGTCCCTGGGTTCAATCCCTAATGCAAAAATTACTACAAAAAAACCCAAGTATTATTATGAGAAAAAGAAAGTGAACCAATCATATCAGTAATAAAAAATTCAGGAATATACACTTAGGATTTATATACTTTTTGGGCTGGGGAAATAAGCTGAGCAGTGTAAGCTCCTGCCTATTAAGTACAAGGACCCAAGTTTGATCCCCAGTACCACATCCTTTGCCAGCCTCAGAACCCCAGTGCACCATAACAGCCCCGAAACCAAGCATGGTGCATATTCCTGTAATCCCAGAGCTAGGGAGGCTGAGCCAGGAGGATCACTACAAGTCTGAACTGTGTAGCGAGACCCTGTATCAAATAAATAAAAAGATCTATATACTTTTGTACATGTAGACTATACTTTTAATAAAAAAGTAAACTTAGGGGATCTATACGCTAAAAAAAATAGGTATTTCTTATATATACACAAATCAAATCAATCATGACTGTATAACCTAACTCTGCCATTTTTCACAGCCTTTATGGTTGCTAACACTGGGCATATGTCAACAGCTGGGACTCACTCCCACAGCACTCTTTTCCCCCTCTCTTTCCTCATTTAGCAAGGATTTTATGTGCATTCCTCAACTGACTGACTCAGAAGAAATGTCTTGTAGGTCAGCATTAAGAAGGTACACAATGATTTCAGGCCATTGAAAAGGCTATCACAAAAGCAACATCCACCTTCCTTCTACCTACTAACTTAATGGGCACTTCTGAAAAATTAAGACCTTGTGACAGTTTTTTAATTACCAAGTATTTAGGTACACTATCCTAGTGAAGTAATTCCCTTGAAGTAAAAGTCATTCTAGCTGGATACAGATTTCAAGAACCTAATAATCATGTATTAATGCAGCACTTTCATTTGTACACAATCAATTTGTTACTGAACAAAGAACCCTTTTTAATTGCCTATGCCAATTAATGATGATCATGTTCCTTTGTTTCATTTCTAAGTAGCTCAGAATGCAAGGGATAAAACTACAGTTTTGACCTTTCTTTTCAAAATAAATGGGGGAAAAGTACAAGGCAACTGTATTTTTTTTTAATTTTTATATACTCTACAGCTTTCAACCTAACATTTTTTTACAAAAACTACAACTAAATAATTTTAGTGAGCTCCACACAATTTAAGGAACAGTGTTCTGTTTTATTCATTTATATATTTCTATGTATACTTTTTTTTTTAAGACAGGGTTTCATTATGCAGTCTTGAACTTACTTTGTAGCCCAGGACAGCCTTGAACTCATGGCAATTCTCCTGCTCAGCCTCCTGAGCCCCTGGATCACAGGCATGCAACACCACACCCAGCAAGGTATACTTATTTTGGTATCAAATATTAAACTCACGCAGGTGCTTATGCTGCTGAGCTACATCCCTGGCCCAAAGTATACTTTTTTTTTTTTTTTGTGGAACCAGTGATTGAACTCAGGCCCTTGGGCTTGCCAGGGAAGCACTTTATCTACTGAGCCATCTCCCTGGCCCCAAGGTATACATTTTTAAATGTGTATTTTTTTCTACCTGCCCCCTCCCAGTTTCCCAGTACTGGGGATCACACCCAGGGTGCTACACAAGCACTCTAGTACTGAGCTACATCTTCAACCTGGTAACTGACAAATTACTTTGTACATATTCTATTTACACAGTTTTAGTTACATGAAGAATTTGTCCAAAGAAAAAAATAGGAGCCAGGGAGATAGCTCAGTAGAATAAGCGTAGCAAGGGCAAGGGTCTGAGTTCAATCCCCAGTTTCACCAAAAAAAAAAAAAAAAAAAAAGCAAAATATACTAGTTAGGGGTGTAGTTACTGCTAGAAGATAGGCTAAGAATGCCCAAGAGCCTGGGTTAATCTCCAACAGAGAAAGTCAGAATGACTGACTCAATTAGGAGCTACCCATATGTTTTTCTACTCGCCAAATAAATTACAGACTTAAGGAGTATTACAGGACCAAACATTTTTTGTTATACATGGATTTGAATCCATGTCAGAATTAAAATGTTCTACATTTCCAATAGACAGGTCAGAATAACAAGCTGGTAGTTGTGGTTATAAATTTTTTCAAAATATTGTGGTATGGTGTGCTTAGTGTCTGAGTATGAAATCCTTTAAGACTATTAATATGGGACTGCATGCTAAGGAGCCATACATTAACAATAATCTACTCATCATTTCCTTCCCTTCACCCTTCTTTTAAAATTCTTTCTCATTAATATTTGTACTTCAAGCCGGGCATGGTGGCGCATGCCTGTAATCCCAGCACTCGGGAGGCTGAGGCAGGAGGATTGTGAGTTTGAGACCAGCCTGAGCTACAAAGTGAGCTTAAGGCCAGCCTGAACTGCATAGTGAGACCCTGTCTCAAAAAGACAAAAAAAAAAAAAAATCCTGTTCTGCAAAAAAGAAATAAATAAATAAAAAATAAAACAATTCTTTCGCCCTATCTTATATAACTATTTATAATTGACAGTACATTTCTGAAGGAGACAAATTATAAATTATTTTTATAACCCAGAGTAGCAAGGCACGGGGAAATGGCTCAGTGGAATAAGTGCTTTCCTGGCAAGCACAAGGGCCTGAGTTCAATCCCTTGTTCTGAAAAAAAAAAAAAAACAGAGTAACAAGGCAGCCTAATAAACACAAATTTCGAAACAAGAACACCTAGATACCCTATCACTTCTTTTTTTTTGCAGTACTAGAAATCAAACTTAGGACCTTGTGAATGCCAGGAAAGCGCTTATGCTCTTGAACTGTCTCTCCACCCCACCCCTACCTACCACTTATTAACCTTGTCACCCTCATCAAGATGTTCATGACACAGAAAGCAATGACTAAATGCTGACCCGAAGTGTAAAGTATAGAGCTGAAGGATGGCTATTATAATTGGGACACAATCTCAAAAAAGTATGAAAAAAAAAAAAAAAGAAAAGAAAAAAAAAAGGTTTAGCATTTGTTTAGAATGATTTACATACTGGGAGACCTACCAAGTACAAGACAGGCTGCATATGAGTTTCCAGACATAAAAAGTGCACTATTCTAGAAAGAGGTAACAATCAAGTACTACTAGCTATAGAATAAGTCAGAAACAGACCACATACATAGTTCAGTGACAGAGTACCTGCCTGGCAAGCACAAGGCTTCAAGAGTTCAATTCTTGGAACCAAAAAAATAAAAGCAGAATGGGAACCAACCAGTATAAGTCCCTTCATTCTTCCAATGAAGAAAATGCAGTGTAGAAAATGAAAATCCAGAAATACCGAGTCAAAGTCACACAACTATTAAATGGCAGAGCCAGAGATAAGAAGGGAGTTTCTTCAACATTCTTTATACCATAAGAAGCTGCCTGTCAATTATTCAAATTCCATGACCAGCTTAACTACAGCAACCAGAAGAGAACATCTTCCAAGAAAGAATGAAGAGATGCCTGCCAGCAAGAGGCATAAAATACCTAAATATGTACAGCAGAATAATTACAAGCACTGCAAATTTCACAAAATGGCAATGTTCCTTACAAAAAGGGAAGACGAAGGAAATAAGTCTATCTTCAGTAAAAATAAACACTATTTTCCTGTGATGCTGTTTCATAACTGAAAGTATTTGGTTCTCTGCTAATACAACAACTCAATGGTGTTTCTCAATACCAGAAAAGAAAATAATGAAAATTAGGCTGACATGAGCTGCGGATGTGGCTCAGTGGTAGAGCTCTTGCTTTGCATGCACAAGGCCTTGGGTTCAATCTTCAGCATCAACACAAAAAATTAGATTAACAAATTCGAAAAGTTATTTTTAAGAATTCTTTATAAGTAAAGCAGGATAAAGCATTCTATCTAAAGTTGATGAGAAATAAACTTTCAGGAAGATGAACATGAATGATTTGTTTGCCTTGCTTAATACTAGCAATTCAAGTACTATTCAGATCATTGCTATTTGAGAACCTAGGTCAACAATAACTCAGCTTGAAAAATTCCGTATTATTTTTAAAAGAGGTACTGTATATGCCTTTAGTTACGTACCTAACACAATCTGGATAGCCCAACCCCAAAATTATAAGCTATTCCCATATGAATGGCTGAGAAAGAGACAGTGTTTATGTTAGAAAAAGATACAACAAAGCTAATCCATTTTCCTGCACCCCCTCTCCCCCAGGGAAAGTGTCCCATCACAATTCCGGTTGCCAGAACTTGTCAGCGAGGGAGGGACAAAAGGGGGATCTAAAAACAAAACCAGGAGTTCACTGCTAGTTCCAGTTCTAATTGGCATGTGACCCAGGTCAAAGAAAATCTACCATCAGGCTGGACAGCACACCAGACTTCCCACTAGGAATGTGAAATCCAGGCAGTGAATCAATTTGTCCAAGGTCCTACCTAACCTATCAGAACAAAGGTCCCAATGCCCAATGTTCTTTTGTGGCAGAAGCTGCCACTAATTTTCACACTGAGTTCCACCAGCCAAACCAAAGGAGCTAGAAGAGGCATTTTTGCTAGTCAACCTCCCTCTTCCAACAGAAAATCTCAATGTTACTTATTTTCTACATTATAAAAAAAAGAAATTGTATGCAACTGCATTAGATTATCAATCACATTGAGTACATTCACTACTGAGCATGGTGGTGCAGGACTGTAATCTCAGCACTCGGGAGGCTGAGGCAGGAGGATTATTATAAGTTTGAGGCCAGCCTGGAATACACAGAGGCATCGTGTCTGTCTGTCTCTCTTACTTATTTTTATTTATTTATTATATTTTTAGGGAAGGGTCTATAGGGTGTTCAGGGTCTCACTACTTGATCAAACTCGTAGTGATCCGCCTGTTTACAGCCTTCCAAGAGCTAGGATTACAGACACACCCAACACAGTCTCAACTGCCTAGTCTCAATTGCTGTCTCAGCACACCCTAGGGACAGGGCCAACCCAGCAGCATGGCAGGCCAGGGGGATCGAATCCCTGGTCCCTGCCCCTACTTGCAGGAACCTCAATCCACTGAGCTATGAGACCTTGTAGAGACCCTGTACTAAAATGTATTTTAAAAAAAGGATAGAAAAAGATACTGTTTAGACAGCGAGATGATGAATGACAAAAATCATAGCAGATCATAGGAAAGCCCTGCAGGAAGCCTACCACCTCTTAGAAGACTACCACATATATCAAAGACTGAAAAACAGACTAATTAGATGGAGCCACAAAGCCTCTCCTACTATATTGTTGTGATGTGCTTCCCTATTGCTCAGATGACTAAACACACACCTATGAGCTTGTATGTAGTTCATGGTCACCTGTATAACCCTTGTCCCTCCCAGACTACCCTTTCTTTTTAAAAAAAAAAAAAATTCCTTTACTTATTACAGTGTCTCGCTACACATCACAGATTCTTTGTTTGCGGGGGTGGGGGGTGAGCTCAGCCGGCCCTGCGGGGAGGGGCTGGCATGGCATGTGGTGCTGGGGCTCGAACCGCGGTCCCTGAGAGGCGCTCTAGACCGCTGAGCTATCTTGCCAGCCCCCAGACTACCCTTTCTTAAATGTCATCCATAGGTCCAAGGATCCATACCTGGACAACTCCTTCCATTTATCTGAAATGACTATTTTCTAATTTGTTACTGTTTTAAGGCCTCCCGCAAACCAAGAAAAAAATGAAGAGGAGGTAAAAGAGAAAGGAGACAGTTAAAAGATTTAAGAAAAGGAGAAAGAGAAAGGGAAAAAAAAAAAAACAACAACGGTTCTCTTTCTCTCTCCTCCCCTCTCCTCTATTCTCCTTCTCTCTTTTTTTTTTGCAGCACTCAAACTTGGGACTCTGCGCTTGCCAGGACTCAGGTGCTTATGCCACTGAGCTGTCTCCCTAAGTCCTGAAGGGAGAAACTTCGATCAGATGAGTTTCTAAAAGTCTAAGCAGAGTGACAGTCCTTGAAGACAAGTAACTAGTTTGAAAATAGCTATCTACTGGACAGGGCATGGTGGCACAAGCCTGTAATCCCAACATTCAGTAGGTAGGCTGAGGCAGGAGGACCCTTTCAAGTTTGAGATCAGCCTGGGCTACAAAGTAAGCTCAGGGCCAGCCTGAACTGCTTGACTGCATGGCAAGACCTTGTCTCAAAAAGACATAAAAAAAAAAAAAAAAAAAAAAAAAAAAAAAAAAAAAAAAACACCTGTCTACTGCTATCTCCTGCTCCACATCCTGACCAACTGGCACATTCATCACCTGTAACATAAGGCCCAAGATACCACATTTCTGTAGCACCGAATTCAAGCATCACCAAAACAAATGTCAGTACTAGTATTGGAGCCTATACTATCATTAGAAAACTCTGACAGTCTTTGAAACATCAGTTCCCAGCTTAGGAAGAGAAGTCATCTTTGTTCTTTTGGTGTCCTCTCTTCCTATTATGTAAACTTAGGCTTTGGGTATGCAAGAACTTTTTTCTTTGGCAGAACCAGGGACTGAACTCAGACCCTTACACTTGCCAGGGAAGCGCTTATTCCACTGAGCTATCTCCCTGGCCCCTGCGAGAACTTTTTATGCTGTCAATGACATTAAAACTAAGCACAACCAGGCACACAGCTATAATCCCAGCACTCAGAAGGGTGAGGCAGGGGGATCGATGTGAGGTCAAGGCCAGCCTAGACTACACAATGAGATTTTTGTCTTAAAACAAAAAGGGGGGCCAGGGAGATAGCTTAGTAGAATAAGTGCTTGCCTAGCAAGGGCAACAGCCTGAGTTCAATCCCTGGTTCCACAGAAAAAAAAAAAAAGCCAGGCCTGCTAGTGCACATTTGTAGTACCAGCACTCTAAAGGCTAAGGTAGGAGGACTTGAAATGAGTTGAGGTCAGCCTCAGCAACATAGTGAGATCAAGGCTCAGCCTGGATGATACATAGAGACCTTGTCTCAAAACAGAAAAATAAAAAACAAAACTGGAACACAAATTAAAGCAGTATTGCATACAGTTTTCATTCTTAATTAATAGTCAATACTACATTAAGAATTAAAAAAAATATTTATGGGGCCAGAGAGATAGCTCAGTAGAATAAGTGCTTCCCTGACAAGCACAAGTACCTAACTTCAATCTCCAGTTCTGCCAAAAAAATAAAAATAAAAATAAATAATAAAATTAGAAAACTACACCAAACTTACCAACTCTAAAATAAATTCAGTGAGTTAATTGTGACACATAAGGCCAAAGATTCAATAGTGAAAATGAGCAAAATCTTTTTTTTTTTTTTTTTGGTGGAACCAGGGATTAAACTCATGCCCTTCCTTGCGCTTGCCAGGGAAGCACTTATTCCACTGAGCCATCTCCCTGGCCCCCAAAATCTCTTTAAGATAATAATGAAAACACATTTGCTTGTTCAGAAAATTTGAAGTCTTAAAAAGTTAAAAGAGGGCCGGGGAGATGGCTCAGTAAAATAAGCGCTTTCCTGGCCTAAATTCAATCCCCAGTTCCAACAACAAAAAATAAAAGTTAAAAGAGCCATACAGATCTACTATCATGTCCTTTCACTGTCACATATAAAACATTTGATGTGTCAGTGGTACACTTCGATAGTGAATTTTTTTTTCCAAGTTTGCTCACACAGAAATTTTCTTTTTTTTTTTTATTTTTGTGTAACCGGATATTGAACTCAGGCCCTTGCGTTTGCCAGGGAATTACTTATTCTCCTGAGCCATCTCCCCGGCCCCACACAGAAATTTTCTAAGTGCTGAAATAAACTCTGACCATAACTTTGTCAAGAAAGTCCTTCTGGAGCCAAGCATACAGCTCAGCAGCACAGTACCTACCTGACAAGTGCAAGTGAATCCTGAGTTTGATTCCCGGCACAAGAAAAAGAAAGTCCTAGTAAATGCTTTAATATGTAATGGGTTGTAGGGACTGCAGACTTCTGCTTTACTAACTAAAAAATAAATAAACCTAGAACATGTCAAGGTCCTCTGTCCCAAGGAAGGAAAATTGCTGGATGACTCTTCTGTAAAACCATTTCTACCTCTGAATGGATTTCCTTAAACACCACCCCACTGTAAGATCACTGGAGAAAAACAGCTCAAACAAGGGAGCAAAGACTCAATTTCCAGATAACAAGACCAAAAATCCATGCATGTCAGCCAGTGTGTGGCAGCCCTAATTTTACCCACTGAGGTCCCTCCAAAGGTCTGGAGAAAGTCAGGCATGCCCTCATACTCCCTTGCACACCACAGGACCAAGCTCCAGAGCAGCATGGAACTGCAGTGATCTGCCCAGAGGCACTGCACTTCTGTAGCTTGGGAGTGCCTGCAATACCAGAGGGCAGAAATCAAAGTGACACTTGGCACTGTCTCATTCAACAAACAACCACAAAGTGCTTTCCAAACCCAAGCTCTCACCATGTTGAAGACCAGGAAGCTAGAGCTTTCCCAGGGCAGAGGTAAAAAAGAAATAAACCTACCCTGCCCAGCCCCTCCCCCAAGGTCACTGGGCGAACCAAAGGCCACTAGGGAAGGCAAGAAAAACTCTGCTGCTTCTGCAGGCCCAGCGCAGAAAACGCCAAGTGTGGCCATAACCCTCCTGGGATGGGAGGCCTTGAGAACTGGCATTTCCCTTGTCAGGAATAAAACAAGAATATGACTTGTTAGCTGGAAAAAAATTTAAAAAGCACAACCCTAAGAGTTTTCAAGGGGTGCAGTCTTGGAGGTAGAGGAAGAATACAGCTATGTGTCTGCAACAACTAAGAGGAGAAAGGGAAAGTGAGAAAGACCTGTGAGCTGCTGTAGTCCCCCTTTCTGAAGGGCACAAAGTTATGAAGCCCAGAGATCTGAAGAGGACAACAAATGAGAGCACAGTATAGAAAACAGGGAAATGGAGGGCTGGGGAGATGGCTCAGTGGAATAAGCTCTGCCCTGGTAAGCACAAGGGTCTGAGTTCAATCCCCGGTTCCACCAAAAAAAAAAAAAAAAAACAAAAACAGGGAAATGGAATGTGAGCTACCCGACCACTAACCTTCGTGGAAGTGGGACAAATAGGGCAATCACCAAGCATCCCCTGCCCATTCACCAGATCTCACAGGATCCCTGAAGAAGAAACCCTGAGGTGCAGGGTGCTAAGAAAATCTGTGGCCTAAGAACCTAAGACCTAAGTTAGTCCCTTATTGGGATGGAGGCCAGAGAAAGAACACACCTGAAAAAGCCCTCAATGGGTGGTGGTCAGACAACAAGTGGGGAGGAGCTGGGAAAAGCAGTTGAAATGGGAATTAAATGTAAGAGGAGCCACACTGGATACCAGAGAAAGGAAGAAGGCAGAAACAAAGAGGCAGCTCCAAGAAGTGGGATGGGAGAATAACAAGAATAACTAAGAAGACATCTTAATTTTTTTAACTTTTATTTTTAATTAATTTTTTTTTATTTTTAATGCATTTGGTACAGAATCTCACTACACAGCTTGGACTCATAGAGATCCTCCTGTTTTCAGCCTCCTCAGCTCTGGGATTACAAGCATGCACCATGCCTGGTCTCTGTGGCCACCTCAGCATGTCCAATGGTCCCGAGGCTCAAACCCTGGTCCCTGCATTTGCCTAAGCAAGAAGATACCTTAACAGACCAGGCATGGTGGCACACACCTGCAATCTCAGCCTTTCCGAAGCTGAAGCAGGATCACGGAGTTTGAGGCCACCTTGTGCTCTATAGTGAGCCTAAACTATACAGAGAGCACCTGTCTCAAAACAAAAAACAAAAAAAAAAAGATACCTTAGTGGTACATGCCTGTAAAACAAGCTAGTTGGCAGGCTGAGACAAAAAGATTGCAAGGTTTCACTACACTGCACCCAGCCTGAGTACAGTGTAGTGAATCCCTGCCTCAAAATATTTTATTTAAAAAAATTGAAAGGGCTAGGGATGTAAAGGGCCATGCAAAGGCCCTGAGTTCAATCCCAGTACCAGAAAAGAATAAAAAATACACGATTAATATCACAACTAAGGTAAAGAGAACTAAAAAAGGAGGTAAAAGACTGTGGAGAGTATAAACTGAATCAAAATGGTGCAGCAGCAGAGAATGCCAGCCAGAGGATAGTATTTATTGTTTTTGTTTTGTTTTTTGTTTTTTTTTTTTTCAGGGGATTGAACTCAAGCCCTTGTGCTTGCCAGGGAAGCGCTTATTCTGAGCCATCTCCCCTGCCAGAGGATAGTATTTAGAGACCAGAACTAGGCTGCAATTATAAGGAAACTGGTGTTAAAAGGACCACTTCAAGAGAGGCAGAAAGAACAAATTCAAAAATGAGTCAAAATATTCAGGCAAATGGACAGCTCTAAAAGGGAACAGGTCAGAGGTGGGAGCATCTAAGTAAACATGGGCAGAACTGGAAAATGAGGATAAAGAACAAGTGGGAAAGGCTCTCAAGGCAGTCTGTGCAATACATAATAGAAATGAGACAGGTGACAGATCACAGTCATCAGGGGCATACTGAAGGAAGGACAAGGCTAAAAAGTCCCACAATGGGCAGAAACAGGAAGCAGGTCTTGGGCAAAGAGGAACTGAAGACTGGCCAGAGGAAGGGGAGCAAATGAATGGAACAGCGCCTAGGAGGGCCAAAAAAGAAGGTGCAGGAGGATAGTTGTGAGTTCGAGACCAGCCTGAGCTACAAAGTGAGCTTAAGGCCAGCCTGAACTGCATAGTGAGACCCTGTCTCAAAAAGACAAAAAAAAAAGATGAGAAGAAACCCCCCAAGAGAACTCTAGGGCAGATCTAATAAGGCTTAGGGAAACTTGAGTTAGGAACAGAGGTCAGGTCAACGAATAGTAGACAGGAGGGACCTTCAGGATCAGAGAAAGGGAAAAAGGCTGCTTCCTAGAAGGCAGACGCAGAAAGCAAGCAGGCTAAGGAGAAAGAGGCAAAGATAGGCAAAAAGGTCTGGGGAGAGAGGAAAAGGTCTAAATGGCAAATGGGAGGGAGCAAGAGCTGAGAATGGGAAGAAGTGAGCATGGGCCAGGGAAGGTCAGAGAGGCAACCAAGGCACATCCGGGGTTGCAGCAGGTACTAGGAGGGCGAGCTGCGCCCAAGGAGAATGACCCCGAGGTAGCAGTGCCAGGGGATTTCGGATAGATCTCCAAGGAGGTACAACCGCAGATTCTAATGGGACAACTCCTGGGGGTGCAATCCTAGATTCTGAGACAGGATAATAGTAGATAGGTCACAGAAGACCCCGGGGGCAGATCCTAAAGGCAGCGAGAGGAGCATCAGAAAAGAGTCAGAAGGGTCAAGCATCTCCAAGTGCGAGCCAAAATTAAAGGATGCAGATGGGTCACCGAGCAGGAGGTGGGTCCCGCGAGCACTGCAGAATGCCGAGGGGTGAAGGGCATTGCTGGGGCCGGAAGAGGGAAGCGGGGAGGTATAGAACTGGGATCAGGGTGGCCGAAGGTGGATGGAGGTGTGGACAGATCCCCGTGATCCACCGGGCCAGAGCCAAGCGCAGAGACGAGGGGCGAGGGCAGACAAGTACCAATGCAAAGAAAGCCCGGCACCGCGGGTCGGGCCCCAACACCGAGCCTCGGGGACTGCGGGCTGGGGCGCTGGGGGTCCGCTCCTTCCCCTCCCCCTCTAGCTTCTCCATTGTTCGCGGGCTCCGGGCCCCGCCGTCCCCGCCTCCCCCTGGACCCCGCAGCTGGGCGGCGCCCGGCCTCGCCGCGCGGGGCCCGCGAGCTCGCGCACTCACCAGCTGGGCGCCCTCAGCGCGGCCCCGGCCTCGGGGATCCCGGCCGCAGCGACGGCGGCCCCGGCGCCATATTCCCCCACTACTCGTCCGGCGGCGGCTGGGGCGGCGGTAGCTCCGGCGGCGGGGGGCCGGGCAGACCCTCCCTCGCGGGCTCCCTCCTCCGCCTCCTCCGCCTCCTCCTCCCGCCGCGCCGCGGCTCTCCCTCGGGGCGGGGGGCGGGGAGGGAAGGGGGAAGGGGCGGGAACCAGGGGAGGGCGGACCGGCCTCGCTCGCTCCCTCCCTTGCTCGCGCGCGATGGCGGCGGCGCCTCCTTCCTGCGGCCGCCGCTCCCGAGCGCGCGCCCCTTCGCTTCTGCGCGTGCCTGGCACGGGGACCGCTGCAGAAGGATAACGGCCCCCAGGCGCGCGCCGCGAGGGGATGAGCGGCGCCGGACAGCAAGAAGCAGCCACAGCGCGCGCTCGCCTCTGGGGATCTCTGCCGCCGCCGCGGCTGGAGGCAGGGAGAGGGCGCGAAGGGAACAGTGCGCGTGCGCCCCGAGAAAATACCGCTACTGCGGCTACTGCGGCGCGAGACTGAGCTCGAGGAGACCCGCGAACGGGCAGAGTAGGGTGGGCAACTGCGCGTGCGCAGTAGGAGCTGCCAGCCGGCGCGGCTGCTGGCGCAAGGCAGAGGGAGTGGCTCAAGGGAGGCGCGCACTTTTGCGCGCGCCAGAAACAGTCAATCCTCTGCCTCGCGCTGGCTCTAGAAGAAAACAGGAGTGGAGAGGTATGGCCTGGCTCTGGAGGAGGAGACGAAGGGCGCGATCC
>PVKA01039819.1:0-19199 GCA_004027165.1 Ctenomys sociabilis
TGAGAGCCCGCCCTCCCCAGGGAACACCGTGCTGCACATCCTCATTCTGCAGCCCAACAAAACCTTCGCCTGCCAGATGTACAACCTGCTGCTGTCCTACGATGGAGGGGACCACCTGCAGTCCCTGGAGCTTGTGCCCAACCACCAGGGCCTCACGCCCTTCAAGCTGGCTGGAGTGGAGGGCAACACTGTGGTGAGCACCTCCCCATGACACTCCATTAGGATGTCCAGCTTGCTGGCCCCAGGAGGAAGGAAACATGCTCTTAAATTCCACGCTCAGATCAACCTCAGATGCCTCTCTGGATGCCCCTCTCTGCTGTCCCTGTTCTCCTTCCTCCCCAGTTTCCCTCACCTGAGAGGTGGGGGCTAATGTCCTCATCACTGCCAACATGGCCCATGATGCCCAGGACCACCAGGCCTATTCACAGCAGCCACCGTCAGCCCCTCTCAGCTCCCTTTCCAAGCTCCTAAGGCAGTCAGGGAGCACACGGTGCACCCAGTGATCAGAGAGAGAGCAAGAAGAATCTAGCAGTCACCGTAGACATGAGCTCTTCTGGCCTCCAGAGCCTGTGGCCATGTTAACCACCAGCCTCATAGTACTATCGTCCCCTAAGCCCATGTCCCATCCGCCCTCTGTGGCACCCTCTCTGCCCATGACACCTGACCACCTCCACCTTCCCAGATGTTCCAACATCTGATGCAGAAGCGGAAGCACGTCCAGTGGAAGTACGGGCCCCTAACCTCCACACTCTACGACCTCACCGAGATCGACTCTTCGGGGGATGAGCAATCACTGCTGGAGCTTATTGTCACCACCAAGAAGCGGGAGGTATGGGGTCTTCAAAGCAGAGCTCCTGGCTGGGGTACCTGTGTTTCGGGGCTGTCTGCCCTATTGCCTCTGCTGCAGGCTCGGCACATTCTGGACCAGACGCCTGTGAAGCAGCTGGTGAGCCTCAAGTGGAAGAGGTATGGGCGGCCCTACTTCTGCGTGCTGGGTGCCATCTACCTCCTTTACATCATCTGCTTCACGGTGTGCTGCGTCTACCGCCCCCTCAAACCCAGGACCACAAACCAGACCAGCGACCGGGACAAAACCCTCCTCCAGCAGATGCTCCTTCAGGTGACCGCCTATGATGGATGGGAGAAGACTCTGCCTCTTGCCTTTTCTCAGGCTGGCCTTGCTTTCCTGTCTGTAAACCACGCAGCCCCGTCACACAACAATCAGATACACAGACACAGTGCGTGTGTGCAGAATCGCACATGCTTCATCTAGGGGCACACTTTGATACTGGATGGAATCTAGTGGGACCTAATGGGTTGGAAAGACCCAGACAAAGCTGCTGGCCCGGGCCCCAGGGCAGGCAGGGGGGGTGCACAAAAGCCTCTCGCTTTGACCGTCCTATTTCCCCTCAGGAGGCCTATGTCAGCCCCAAGGATGACCTGCGGCTGGTGGGGGAGCTAGTGAGCGTCTTCGGGGCTGTGATCATCCTTCTGGTGGAGGTGAGCTGTGGGTGGGATTGGCACGAGGCTGGCGGCCCCAGGGATCCTATCTGAACTCAGGTCCGCAGGCACCTTTTTGTTTCCCTTTCTCCTATTCCAGATTCCAGACATCTTCAGACTGGGGATCACTCGCTTCTTCGGACACACCATCCTTGGAGGGCCATTCCATGTCATTATGTGAGTCACCTTTCATTCAAGACAGGCCAAGTCATCCGAGGTCCCAAGGACCTTCACAGCATAGCTCCCTCTCCAGGGGTGTGTGTGTCCTTAGATTCATGCCATTGTGTGATGGACAGGTCACTGACTGCATAGGAACGGCCCCAGTTGTACTCTTGACCTCCTGTCCTCGGGAGAACACCAGGCCTCTGCTTATCATACCTTGTCCTGCTCCTGCTCCCCACAGCGTCACCTACGCTTTCATGGTGCTGGTGACCATGGTGATGCGGCTCACTAATGCAGATGGAGAGGTGGTGCCCATGTCCTTGGCTCTGGTGTTGGGCTGGTGCTACGTAATGTATTTTGCCTGCGGATTCCAGATGCTGGGGCCCTTCACCATCATGATCCAGAAGGTCAGTGCCTCCTTCCATACCTATCTGAGAAAGGCCCCAGAACATACGTCAGCAAACATTTCTTGAAGGGGCTCAGTAGTGCGTCTCTCCGGCTCTCTGAGCCGTGCATTGTCTTTGTTGTATGTTGCTTGACTTTTCTTTTTCTAAAGCAATGCTTCACAAATGTTAGAACTCTTCTCAGTTCATGGGGCCAGCAGATTTTTGTCTGTGGGTCATGCTTTGCTAACCCCCGACCTAGGACAGGAAGCTGTTACATTTATCAGGGTTATATCTGCTAGTTTTAGTTGGGGCAACTGTTCCAGAAATATGAAATGGTCTCTCTGCCTCCTCTTCCCTCTAGATGATCTTTGGAGACCTCATGCGATTCTGCTGGCTGATGGCAGTGGTCATCCTGGGTTTTGCTTCAGGTAAGTCACCTGCACAGCATGACGGTCATGCAGGGAGAGGTGGTAGATGGAGAATGCCTCTGGCTAAGCTTAGAGAAAGGAAGGAAGGAGCCAGGGAAGCATAAGTCAGAGGAGGTTGGGCAAGTTATGACAAAGGGACATTCTTCAGGGGTGAGGGAAAATGGTGTCAGGGAGACGCGGCCTTTAGGAGGAGGAGGAGGAGGAGTCTAAGCGACTACAGGAGTTCAAAATGTGAAGTGCTGTGGGTGATTCTCAAGAAGTGGTCCTGAGGATGAGGGGACAGGAATAGAGATAGGGTGCAGAGCACTGGCTGTGGCTGGTCATGATGCAGTTGCCATGGTAACTCTCACCCTCTTGGGTGGCGCAGCCTTCTATATCATCTTCCAGACAGAGGACCCTGATGACCTGGGCCATTTCTATGACTACCCCATGGCACTGTTCAGCACCTTTGAGCTCTTCCTCACCATCATCGACGGCCCCGCCAACTACGACGTGGACCTGCCCGTCATGTACAGCGTCACCTACGCCGCCTTTGCCATCATTGCCACGCTGCTCATGCTCAACCTCCTTATTGCCATGATGGGCGACACCCACTGGCGAGTGTCCCACGAGCAGGACGAGCTCTGGAGGGCCCAGGTGGGTCCCTGGCAGCTGGGCTGGGGGAAGCCATTCCCCTCCTACCCACCGTGCGCAGATAGAAGCAGTCCATTTTGATCCTATGCGTGTTCAATAGTCATTGTACATTATGGTCATACCAAGTGTGGTATGGGCTAGCTGCATACCGAGTATGCAGAAGAATTGGGCTAGCAATACAACTAAGCATTACTGGAATCTCTGGAATATTCCTCAATTTTGTCCACAATTAAAATCTCAAAAGGGCCAGCAAGATAGCTCAGCAGACTAAGTGCCTGCTTTGGCAACTGCAAGGACCAGGGTTCAATCCCTTGTCCAGCATGCCATGTGGCCCTATCCCCAGGGTACACTGGGCCAGCAATCAAGTCTGAGAGTGGTGGCACATGCCTGTAATCCCAGCGCTGGGGAGGCTGAAAACAGGAGAATCACTATGAGTCCACTGCATAGTGAGACCCTGTACCAAATACATTAAAAAAAAAAAAAAAAGTCTCAGCATTGCTCCTCAGAGAGTTGAGGATCACAAGTTTGAGAAAAGTTTGGCAACTTAGACTTCATCTCAAAAAACAAAAAATAAGAAGGGTGAAAACATAGCTCAGTGCATAGGCCTTGGATTTAATCACCAGCACTGTAAAAATTAAGTAAATAAATAATAAGATAAATAACTTAGTGTTTATAATGAATAATCAACAAAAATAGAGCTAACATTGCCTGCAGCCGCACCAGTACATTTTGTCAAGTTGGCTTGGCAATATTTAAGCCTGTAAAATTTGACCCAGAAAAATTGGAAGTGTTAAAAATAACACTGCAAAAACTTCCTATAGCAGCAGAAATCATCTTCAGTCAGATCACCATGATGGACGTGAAAGACAACGAGATGAATCAAATCTTCAGTTTTAAATATTCTTAGAAAAGGATTCATCGCAACAAGAGTCATTTCAGGAGAAACAACAATGGAAACTCCCATTCTAGGAGGCCTGTAATGATGGTGCAGGAAACAGAATAAAATCTGAGGTGGCTCAAAGGAGTTTTCTCAGGGCAATATTTTCTCCATGAAAATAGATTAGCATTAGATTTCTTCAAATGATGCTTACATTTATAAATGGCCTTTAGATAGGGTCAAAATATTCCAAGGCCTTTTAAGTCCTTTCCCACCTGTTCTGCTGTCTCCCTTCCCCTTTGGAGTAAGGTCTCTCCCTCCCTGGGTCTCCTGCACCCTGACTGAAACCCAGCTGCATCCCCCTGGCTGTGTCACTGGTAGTGAGCTGTGGACACCAAGCGTCATTAACTCTCTCCTACAGAAAAGGCTAAATACAGTTCACACTGCTGTTACTGATCACAGCACTACTCACTGGGCTGGGAAGCCCCCAGCTCCTGCACTGCCTTGCTGTTGCTAAACTGCCCTCCCTCAGCCTGTGGAGGGAGCCTGGTGTGTAACTCTCCCTTCTCCTCCACCTGCAGGTGGTAGCCATCACCGTGATGCTAGAGAGAAAGCTGCCTCGCTGCCTGTGGCCTCGCTCTGGGATCTGTGGGCGCGAGTATGGACTGGGGGACCGCTGGTTCCTGCGGTAAGCACCAGCACAGGGCCAGGCAGTCCCTGAAAACCACCTCTGCATGGTGACCTGTGGCTTGGACAGCTCCCTGCTTCTAGGGACCCTGTGGGAGTCTATGGACTCATTACGCCCTGCATCTATTGGGAAGGCTGCAGCTACTGAGAAAGGGACCCCAGTAGGAGTGGACCCCTCAAAGTGTACTCAGAACAGGTAGACCAGAGCCTCGAGCCTGGTATTCCCCACCTGCACACGGGGTGCAGAAAAGGAGAAAGGCCTATAAAGGTGATGCTGGGTGTGGACAGGACACAAGCATTGGTCTTAGCTCTGCTCCTTAGTTCTTCCTCTCCAATCTTCTTCCATTCTCCAGGGTAGAAGACAGGCAGGACCTCAACCTGCATCGGATCCGGCGCTACGCACAAGCCTTTCAGACACAGGGAAGCCCCTGTTCTCAGGACTGGGACAAAGACCCAGTGGAAAAACTGGAGATAGGCCGCCCCATGAACCCCTACCTGTCCTTCCTCACCCCCTCAGTGTCTCGAAGTACCTCCCGCAGCAGCACCAACTGGGAAAGGCTTCGACAAGGAGCCCTCTGGAGGGACCTGCGGGGCATGATCAACCGGGGCTTGGAAGATGGGGAGGGCTGGGAATACCAGGTCTGAAGGTGTATTGGTCATTGTAGCATCCAATCCAAACCCAAGCAACAAAAGCACGACAGAGGGACAGGGGGAGCGGCATGAAGATCTCGGCATATGTGCTGGAAAGAACTGCTCCAGGTCCTCAGTCTCCCTCAGATGGGTGAAGAACAGCAGAGCCTGTGGCCCTCCCTGCACTGGGCACTTCTGCTCTCCTTTGGAAGTCCCACTGCACACCACAGCACTTTAGACAGGTTCCCTTTCTCGAGAACCTGTCACCCCCATGCCATAAGTGGGAAGAACTCCTTCCCAGGGTGCAGCAGACAAGTGTCAGGCCCGTGGAGAGGCGTGTGCGGGAGGGAGATGGGTACCACCCCAGGGAGGGGGAGGAGGGGCTGGGTCTTGCACCTTCCACCTTCCAATAAAGCCATTCTCTTCTCCTTGCCCTGAGCTTCCTCTGTATTTCTGTGCCTTGTGTCCTCCCTGCCTACAACTCAGAGGCCTTATTTGAAAACAGAAGCCTGGACACACCTGAACTTGCAAATTCCCCTCTTTCCCTTTAATGTAGGGGAGGCCAGTGAAGGGGGAAGGACCAGGGAATACAGTTTCTGCTGCCCAAGGGCTGGGCTGAGTGTGCAGGCAGGAGGTGGAGGCGGAGGTGGAGGCGGAGCCTGGCTCCGGTGGTCTCACTTGTCCCTCCTTGGACCTGCGTCCAGCTCGGTCCTTGCACGGTCTGTCTGTGCACAACTGCTTACTCCAGCTGCATTCACACCTCCACTGAGCCCGGCTGCCGCAGGTGCTGCTGGAGGAGCTGGATGTTGTACAGCAGCTTCTTCTGGTGCCCAGCCAGGGTGATGCCAAGGGCTGGCAGGTCTCTAGTGGAGAGGAAGTGGGTCAGGTCTGGGCAAGCCGCTTTGAGATCCCAAGCTCACCCCCACCCCTGGGGCCCAGAGCATCTGCCCACCCGCACACCTCCCCTGCTTACTCCAGGCTGAGCTGAGCCACGTCATTGAAGGTGCAGAGGCCAAACTTGGAGAAGTTGTCCTGGTAGCACTCTAGTCCAATGGCCGAAAGCCAGGCCTGGGGCGAGTCCAGGCAAGGGAAGTCCAGCGCCACAGGTTTCAAGAGGGCCTGGGAAGGTCTAAGGCAAGGAGGGCAAGCAGGTTAAGGTCAGTTCAAGGCCTTCCCCTCCTCGGCTTTCTTTTGGTTCTCATCTACCCTCCCTGGATTTCCCAGGCTCCAGTCCCAAACTCCACACCTGTCCCCCGAGCCACCGTCAGCCTGCAGTGTGTCTGGTTTGCGGATCATCTTGTCAAATGCAGCCACCAGCTGGTCAAAGTGCGGCCGCCGGGCACGGTCCTTCTGCCAAGTGTCCAGCATGAGCAAATGTAGTCCAGGAGGACAGCCTGGAGGTGGGGGCAGCCGGAACTCCTGCTCTATTGCATTCAGGACCTAGGGACCAGGGGAACATAGGCTGGTGAGAAGCTACTGCTGGGAAAGTTAAAAAGGAGGGGTGAGTGAGAGCCAGGTGTAACACGAGGTGGGAGCGGGATTAGAAACTCAAAACTAGGGACCAGGACACTCAAGAGTTTGTAGGAGGGAAATCTTAGCATACTCGCGCCTGGGTGGGGTGTGGAGCAGCAGCACTGGGGTCAAGTGCGCACCTCCTGCTCGCTCATGTCCCAGTAGGGGCGCTCTCCGTAGCTCATCACTTCCCACATGAGTATCCCGAAGCTCCAGACATCGCTGGATGTTGTATACTTTCCGTGTGCGATGACCTCGGGGGCTGCCCAGCGAAGCAAACAACCTGAGTTCTGAGAGGTGGGATCAAAAGTGGATCAGCCCTCCTCTCTCCAAGGACCACACTTGCTGAGTCTGTGCTCAGCCGTGCACTGAGGGTTTCACATCAGGCAGCCCAGCGAATGCTCTCAGGCAGAGAACATGAACCTGCCCAGGATCCAGGCCTGGGGAATCAAGACTGGTGCCCAGCTCTCCTGATCCAGGAGCTCTTCCAAGTGGCAGGCAGCTGGCAGGAACTGCTGCGAGGGTTTTGCAGCTCTTCTGCCCCTCCTGGTCCTTTCTCCAGGCCTCAGTCTCTGAATCCTTCAGAAGTCCTTGTCCTGGCTGCCCTCCCCTCTCAAGCAGATGAGCCTCTGACCTCCAAGCATGGAGAGTCCCACCCTGGAGCCCAGCCCAGGTGCAGCTCCTGCTCCAGCACCTGTGGAGGGATGCTGAGTGCCCAGGCTCTGCACTCACCTGGGGGCAGTGGCCAAGGCGCGCCACCTTGCACACCAGGTGGCTGTTTACCAGCACACTTCGGGCAGAGAGTGCGCGGTGCACGAAGGCGAAGCTAGCCAGGTACTGCATAGCGGCCGCCACTCCCCGTTGCATGGCCACCAGCTGCAGGCTGCTGAACTGGCCCTCCCGCTGCTGAGGGGCAAGAGGCAGAGGTCAGCACTAGGACCAGGGACCTTGACACGATACAGACCCTGGCATGAGAGGCAGATGCGGGCAGATGGCGAACTGGGGAAGCAGAACACGTCCTGAGGAGGAGGAGGAAGCCCAACAAGGCAGGTGGATGGGAGTAAGGCAAGGCTGCATCTCCAGGGGGACGTGAGATCCCCAGCTTCCTTGACCCCCTGGACCTTCCTCCACCAGCCTGGACTGACCCTGAGGAAACTGTCCAGGGGCCCAAGCTCCATGAGTTCCGTCAGCACCATTAAGGGCCGGCTCTTGGTGACTACGCCCTCCAGCCGCAGGATGTTGGGGTGCTGGAACTGGCCCAGCAGTGCAGCCCGGCCCAGGAAGGTCATCTGCAGGCTCTCTGCACCCCCAGCCCACAGGGCCTGGATGGCCACAGCCTGTTCGCGCCGACCCCGGGGCTGCAGGCGGCCCCGACGCACTTCTCCAAAAGAACCTGGAAGAACAAGGGCAGGTTGGGCAGTGTCAGTGAGGCCTGGATCTAGTGGGGCCTTGGAGCAGGAAGGTGAGGAGGAGGGATCTCCAGGCCCTCCGGGACCTTCCTTGTCCCTGCAGTACCTGCTCCGATGACTTCCTCGATCTTGATATATGCAGGGTCAACTTCTCGGGTGAGTTCTCGGATGGCCTGGTAGGGGTCCTCATAAGTAGAGGGGTCGATGTAGTACTTAACCCCAAGCCCTACCGGGTAAGGCACACTATGAGACAGGGGTACAAGGCCAGGTGCCTACGTTCTCACCCCCAGGAGACGGTGCTGTGGTCCCCCTGGAGCTTGCCCTCCCCGAGTCCCCTAGCTCTGTCCAGTTCCCTTTTGCTGCCCTCACCTGGGCTGCTGTACTGCTGCAGCTGTTCTGTGTAGCCTGTCCCTCGCCGCTTCCTAAGGGTCAAAACAGCAGGCTGGAGTGAAGTCCCCCTCTCCACCCTCTGCCTTCCCCAGCCATCCCCCTAGGCAGGCTGCTTCCCAGTAGGCTCCTAAGGAGGGAGTGGACACTAACCAGGCTGCTCCTCCCACCTCTGCATGGGGTTCAGGACAAGGACTGAGGCCATGGGAGGATGTGTGGGGTGGGTGTGGGGGGCTGGGCCACCAGGGCAGAAGGGAGCCAGAGAGGTTGGGCAGGAATGCCGGAGGGCCTCACCGCTGGAAGATGAAGACAAGCACAGTGATAGCCGCCAGCAGGAGGAAGGCCAAGGCCCCCAGGATGGAGCCAATCAGCAGGGACAGCTTTTCTGGGAGTGGGGAGGACAGCTCACCTGGGGGAGCAGTACCTGGGGCTCAGAGGCCTGGCCGCCACCAGGACTACACTCGCAAGCCACTGCACACAGCACCCACCCACGGCACACATGCGCCTCCACGCACATCCACAGGCATGCACGGACACAGGCACACGCACACCCCAAACGTCATCCAAACACACAGGCAGGTCCACACCCCAAAGCCCAGGTCACACACACACACACACACACACACACACACACACACACAGATTCTCAGGTACACATCTCAAACTCTATGCCACACCAGCACATATACACACGTACATAGGTACGCACCCAAATTCCCACACCACTCCCATGCACACATATGCGGGCACACCTATACACATGCACAGACAGGCAGGCCCACACCCCAAACTCTAGACTACACCCACACACATGTATACACACACACACTCACATATACACAGACACAGGCAGGTCCATACCCTAAACTCTACAGCACACTCACACACACAGGCATACACACACACACACACACACACACACACAGGCAGGTCCATACCCTGAACTCTACAGCACACACACACACACACACAGGCATACACACACACAAAGGCAGGCCACACCCCACCTCTACAGCACACCCACACGCACACACACAGGAAGGTTCACACCCCATCTCTATATCACACACACATATCCACATACACACACAGGAAGATCCATACCTTACCTCTACAGCACACCCACACACATGCATACACAGATGGGCAGGCCATACCTCACCTCTACAGCAAACCCATACACACACACACACACACACACGCTCGCACACGCACCCACATGTACCTGGGAACTCAGTCCTTCATGCACATCCATAGCCTCTTTAGCCCCTCCATGTATCCATCACACACCTGCATGTAACACACGTAACTACACCCACAGTCCTCTATACCCTCAACCAGAAAGCCCCTAAGCTCAAAGGTCAGCCCCTGAGGGCACGGTCAGCACATCACTCTTCTCACAGGCCCCTGTCCAGAGCCTCTGGGTTGTCCTGGACAGAAGTTCATGGCCTGGTCAGTCCCGATCAGTCCTGACTATTGCTCTGGCCTCCCCCTGCCTGCCTAGGCCTCCCCTCACCTTGCGGCAGCGTCTGGAAATAGACCTTGCCCCCGTAGGGGCCATGGCCCGCGGCGGTCCGCGCTCGCACCTGGAAGCCGTAGACGTGGCCCGGGCTCAGCCGTGTCACGGTGGCAGTGTTGGTCTCGCTGGTCAAGGTGAAGGAGTGCGATTCGTCTTCTGCCTGGGGAGCACAGCCGTCACTCCCTGCCGGGCGTGGCAGGCCCCTTGCCCCCGGCTCTTGTAGCCCCTCAGCAGGGGCTGGTGTTGTCCTAGGGGCATCTCCCTGTGGGCCCCTAAGACAATGCCAGCTCCTGCTGAGGGCCCTGCTGCAGCAGCCCCTACCCTACCTTCTGCCCACCTGGTCATAGTAGCGGAGCTGGTAGTCCAGGATGTTCCCGTTGGCCTGGTCGGGCTGTGGCCAGGACACAGTGATGCTGTTGGCTGCCCGGCTCACTTGGTGCACCACGGGGACTGCGGAGGGGACTGAATTGCGGGGTGGGGGTGGAGCTCAGACAACGGAGTCCAGAGCAGGCCAGATGTAGGGCAGGTGGGCAGGAGGGGGATCCTAGGGTGCTGAGGCACAGTACCCTCGAGGGGAAGGAAAAAGGCTCACCTTCGTGGCTCGTGCTGACATTGATGGCTGCAGCCTGAGGTGGGTCAGGGCTGAGCTCAGTCACCCCATTGACAGCCTGCACCTCCAAGACATAGGGGACATGTGCCCGGAGCCCCCCGACTAGCACTCGACTCTCAGTCAGTCCCCTCTGGCGGGGATCGAAGTGCACCTCATCCCTGCAGCGGCGACATGTGCCTGCACTGCCAGGATCCTGAGGGGTCCCGCATTCCTTGCACACAACGTTGAAGAGAAGGTCTCCTCGTCCGCCTAGCTCCTGCGGCAGGCGCCAGTGCAGCATGAGTACAGAGCCTTGCACCTCAAACCACAACTCTCGAGGAGCTGATGGAGGCCCTGCGGGGGCAGAGCCAGGCAGGCAGGCAGGCGTGGTGAGAGGAAGGGTGGAGGAAAGCAGGTCAGGAGGGTGGATGGCCCAGGGGGAGGAGACGGAGGAGCAGCAAAGAGAGCCCAAAGTGGGAGGAGGCAGGAGGGAAGCAGGCGGGAGACAGGAGGGGCCAAAAGGGAGGAAAGCAAGGAAACAGGAGAAAGGCATGTCAGTTCCAAATGCAGCACCCATAGTGTGTGTACCCTCCAATCCAGCCCCACCCCTTGGGTCTTTTCCATGCAGGGCTAGTGGCGTACTGACCAGTGCAGGGAGCCTCTGGAGGGTCGGAGCTGGCCCGGTAGAAGCCCTGAAGGCAGGGGCAGATAGGGGCTGCGGGGTCAACGGCATGGCTGCGCACAGGGCACGGTGAGCAGGGCTCATTCCCAGCTGAGGCCTTATAGGTCCCTGCAGGGCAGGCTGAGGGGGTAGAGGGAATGGGAGTGTCACACTGACGGCAACCGGCGTCACGCAGGTGCTGGGGTGCACAGACCTCCAGAGTGAATCCTCTTTTCCTTCTGAGACCTAACCGACTCCCCCGCCCCCATCTCTTCCCAGGAGCAGAGAAGTATTCTCTGAGTCACTGGGACAGAAATGCATTTCCACCCAGGTGAAGCAGAGGTGTCCGGGGGCTGCAGGCAGGGCCAGCCCAGGTGTGGGAGTCCCAGGTTGAGGTGCATAACCTTCTTCTGCAGTCACTCTTCTTGTGCGCTTCCATTTCCACTTCTGCCTGCTTCCCTAGCCACCAGGCCCTTCAGGGAACCTCCTCAAGCAGGAGACAACAGTAACACACGGCCCTCAGCGTTTAGCTTCCATCACTTCTTAGCCTGTAGCCCCAGTGCCCTTAATTGCTGAGGAGGGCTCCAGAACATTCTACATAAGCAAGTGAGAGCATTTGCATGCCTCAGAAAATAAAATTAAGGAACACAGGGCCTTTCTGAAGATGGGTTATTTCTGACCTTTGAGGGACAAAAGGAACTATAGGGTGCTCAGAAGAGGAAGCCAAGGTGGGTGGGTGAGAGGCGTGAGGCAGGTGACAAAGGGGTCCTCACCTTGGCAGGCCTTGTCTCCACGTGCAGGCTGGTGCCCTGGCTGGCAGCGGCAGCCCCCGACGGCCACCATCCACTTGCCTTCCCCGTTGCAGTGCAGCCTGGGGAGGCTGCCTCCAGCCTGGCCTCCCACACCATCCTCCTCCAGCTCTGCGTGAGCCACACAGGTGCCCTCAGCTGCCACCAGCGAGGCCCCCCCAGCCCCACTGGCCTGTGTCTCCGGAAAGGAAGCGAAAGCCCGCAGTACAGGGGCACAGGTGTAGGCGAAAAGCTTCACGGCCACTAGGGCCAGGCAGGCCCCTGTGTCCTGGAAGGCCACGTAGAAGCCACGCTGGGTAAGAGGGCCGAAACTACGCTCCTTGATGTTCAGTTGCAGCCCAGCCCGCTGCCCAGTCCTGTGGGGCCCGATGGTCCAGGCAGAGGAGGAGGAGGAGGAGGAGGAGGAGGAAGAGGAGGAGGCAGGGAAGCTCTCGTCCGCTGCAATGGTGTCAACTTTGGTCCAGCGTTTGAGGTGCCAGACAGGGCTGCCATCAGGGCTGTCGGGCTCCTCCGCCTGGCGGTAGTAGAGAGTGAAGGTCTCCCGGCAGGTGCCTCCGCTCACACCCAGGCTGGCGCAGGCCCGCACAGAGAAGTGGAGTCTGATGTGTGCCCTCTGGGCCCCTCTCCGCTCCACAAAGTGGGTCTGCAGCCAGTTGTCCTGTACGGCGCCCATAGGGGCCCCTGCCACGTGGCAAGCCTCAAAGGTCCGAGTCAGGCGGCTCTGGTCGTCCAGCACGCTCACCTCATCCCACTGTCGGACAGGAGAAGGTTGGCTGCCCTGGACCATGCAAGGCATATTGGGGGACAGTGGAGAGCCCTGTCTACTGTGCTGAAAATAAAATTCATGACAGGTATGGCAAAAAGAGGAGACTAGGAGATCCCATTCTTTGGGAGGGAGGGAATTTGAGTCCACTTTGGTACCCAGGGCTTCCTGCATGACTCCTATTCTCAGGGATGGTGCAGAGGGCCAGGGCTCAGAAGGGAGAGTAGACTCACCCCACCTGGGGGGAAGGTGAGCCAGCCGATCTCGGAGGTCTCTCCTGTGGTGTCCAGCAGCACCTCTGCCCAGACAGAAAGGGACACACAGTGCCAGCAACAGCCATTCCATCCTCAAAGGACCCAAGGACTGTCCCTCCCTGGTCCAACTCATTGGCCAGCAGGAGCTCAGCTGCTGCCAGGACCCTGTCCCTGGTTACCGACACGGCCCTCACGAGCCCCAAGCTGTTGCTCCTCCTCAACGCCTTCACTCTTCTCTGCCTTTCTGGAGCCCTCGCCCTGCCCACCACATTGATCTCCCCTGCTGGGTGGCGGTCTCCACTCCCTCCTCCTTACCTTCCAGAGCCAGCACTGAGGGCCCCAGGATCAGGACCCACAAGCTGCACACCATGCCCGCCACGCTGATCCTCCACCTGCCGGCACCCTCAGTAGCCATGGGGCATCATCCGGGCTCCCACCATTGCTGCGGCCACCACCCCGCTCCCAGGTGGGGCTGGGGCTTTCACAAGGCTGGGAGGCTTCAGCCACGCTGGCTTCCTGAGGGGCACGCAGGGCCAGAACAGGCAGGAAATGCATTTTCATGGCCAGCCCAGAAACCTAGCTGTGTCCCCTCCTAGTGCTCTAATTGCCCAGGCACTGACCACGGGGGCATGAGCATGAGGGACAAGGATCTCTGCGGAACAGGCTGTGCAAATTCCCAGGCCCTGGAGGACCCCAAGCTGGACCACCCCAGCCCCTGCGTGACCATGACTCTGTGGTCCCCTCTCCTCCTCATGGGACCCCAGGGAGCTCTGGCTCCTTCTCACCCGTCTTCTGGAAGGAGGATCCCAGCTCCTTCTCCTCATTCACTCTCCTGCCCTCCTGCAGCAGGCACCTGTGTGTGTTAGAAAATTCCTAAATCAGAGTCAGGGCAGCAGGCAGCTGCTCTGGCAACACCAACACGTGGCTTCTGCCCATGTCCCTTCCACCACCCTGCATGCTCTGGACACTGCAGAAGCCATGGAGTGAGAGGGACACAGGGTAAGAGGTGAAGAAAGGGGGGGACCAGATGGAAAGGGCACACAGCAAACAGATCCTGGAAGATAAAGAGAAAGGAGCTGTGCCGGCCCAGCAGACAGCATCGGAACAAAGGTTCTCTCCCCCAAGGGGCTCGTTCTTTCCCAGGGCTTACAGAGAAATAAGCGCACGGCTCGTATACATGAAAAGAGGCTTCTCGTGTGCACACGGTTAAAGGGAGACATTAACACAGCCGTGGGGCAGCAGAGTGGTAGTGCACACCGCGAGCCCGGGGTCTGAGGCTGAGGTCAGAGCACTGGCAGGAGGAGGCCAGGCCGGCTTGGCAAATGAGGGACAGCCCGCCTCCAAATGAGGGCTGCACTCTAGCTCCACGGGAGGCCCGGTGTTCAGCCTCCAGGTACCCAAGCACAACAACAAAACCAAACTCTGACCTGACTACGGTTGTGCACGGCCTTGGTGTTCATGCCCCTAATTCCTGTTGGGACATCTGAATCCCCTGTTGGTCTTATTAGGACTTGGGGGCTTTGGGCAGTAGCTAAGTGCTGAGGGCTGTTCCCTTATAAGTGAAAATATGACAGTGCTCTTACAAAAGAGATCCAAAAGGTCTTCTTAAGCCTCTCTCTGCTTTGTGAGGCCACAAGGATAAGAGGACAGAGCACATGCCTGGGAAGGGCCTGCACCCAAACCCAGAAGCTCTGGCACCGTGACTCAGTCCTGCCACCTCAAGCGGTGAGAAATCCGTCTTTGGTTTACGACCGGCCCATCCATGGGACATTGCTACTGCAGCCCAAGATGACTAATTCCATGGAGAAGCACAGCGTTGGACAAAGCATTAGCAGTGGGGGCTCCATCGCTACACAGAGTGTACGAGTCTGCAGTGCAGCACTGCTGTGCAGAGTGACTGCCAGTCTCTATCTGTAAGCTGCTCCTCCTGCACTAAGAAGCCACCCAGGAACCCTAAGTGGCACCAGCTTGCACCCACGTGTGATCCAGAGCACTCTTGTCCATCCCCAGGCGGAGGTCAAGAAATGACGGCACATCCTTCATGAGGACAGTGATGAGCGGGTTAGGAATCAAGAGAAAATCCCCTCCGGGTGTGCTCCAGCTCCGCTTGGTTAAGTGAAGAACAGACAGGCATATGCTTGGAGGAGCCCATATGGAGGAGCATAGGAAACCTGGTATGGAAGCAAAGGGGCAGGCCTAGGAGTCCTGGCCTGGGAGAATTAACTTCCCCTGCATTCTCTTGAGCTTAACGTCTTGCCTGTGCACTCTCCTCCCAACCACCTAGTTACTTAAAATTCCCTTTAAACGCAGACATCAGCTTCTTAGTACAGTGCATACCAATAGTGTTTAGACCCTCAGAATGGTGTCTGGGAGCAGCAGCTCCTACTCAGGAAAGCTCCCAGGCCTGCAGGAGGCGCAACACTGTGCCCAGGAGTCTAGGAGCAGAGACGTCGCCATCCCCAGGGTCAGCCCTGAGAGCACGGGCAGCACCTCCTGCACTGCTGACCTGGACAGTGGCTGTGCTCTGCCTCTCCTCGCAGCTGAGCCTCAGGAACCGGCGTGTGCTGCTCAGACAGGCACAGCAGGACCGCTGATTGCTGCCTGATAGGCACGTTGCCCACGCTGCTCAAGAGAGGGCAGAAGCCAAAGACAAAAACAAAACAAAAATCAAAAATAGCCAACTGGAGGGGAGTTGCAAGCTGCGTCTATGAGGCGCTGCCGGCCTCAGTGCTGCGGAGAGCTGCACAATCTCAGGGAAACTGAACTCACACTATGAAAACTACATTTAACTGAGATTAACTGAGAAAAGAAACCATTGAATAAATTTAACAACAAAAATCATATTTGGATTCCTACTCATCTAGTTTTTTTTTTTTTTTTTCATAAAGCTGTACGTGCTACAAGAGAACGCCTTGAAGCCGGCATGCTGTCACATGCCTGTAATGCCAGCACTCAGAGGGGACAAGACAGAAGATGGAAAGTTGTAGCCCAGCCTGAACAACTCAGTAATTTTACTGAGATATGGCCTCAAAATTACATAAATAAATAAATGAGTAGGGTTTCAGTTGGAGCTCAGTGGGAAGACCCTGGGTTCAAGCCTCTGGTACCACAGAACATAAGGAATTCGCGTCTCCTCAATGCTACCATGGAATACACCTTGGTATGTGGCTCCTGAGTAGGACCCACCCTCCAACCAGCCTCTAAGATTTGCCCCGCCAACTTGTGACAGCCTTTGTATGAAAAGGGAAAGTGTAATTAACAGGCAATGGCAGGAAGTGGGAAGCAACTGCTTATAGCAAACACTTTCTAAGAAATGCAGAGTCTTAGTGAGTACTGCCCTCCAACACCCTAAGACCATTCACAAATTAAATTCAGGCTCCAGAGAAAAAAAGCAGACCTGGAGGGAAGGGGCATGCTCAGCTCCCTTAACTTTCTTGATGCCGCTGCCAGCTCTAACTACTGTTTGCCAAAGTCACTCAATCTGTAGATTCAGCCCCCAAATCCCAGTGCCTTCATAAGACACATGTTGGCTTCCCCAAAGTAATTAGATCTTGTCCAGCGTCACAGTTTTGGGAGAACTGTTAGCAAGAAAAGAAACTGCCAGTGTCAAGCCCTTAAACAATGAAGCCTGTTTTACTATTTGCTGAGCTGTTCTTTCAAATAGACTCTTTCAGGCAGACCAGGAATGGATTCTGTAATCTACACAAAGAAGAGACAATCAGCTCCGTGGGTTCCCAAGCTGACCAACTTGAGAACCATGGAAAGGGAACAATAAATATTTGGGTGACATTTTAACAACTTTTTTTGTGCTTGACAGACAGCAAAATAAGACAGAAAACACACATCACAGATAGTGCCCACTGTGCGCTGCCGGACAGTATAACCAATGAGGAAGGGTGGGGTGTTTGCACTGATGACCACCGCATGGGAGAGTCACACAGTGGCTTGAGGCCGTACGCCTTGGCAGCCTCAGCCTGCCTCTTGATGGCAAACATGAAGCTGGCCGCCCTCCAGAAAATCCAGAACACTGCAAACGCAATTATGAAATATGTGAACACACCCAAGGTTTTCTTAAACTTCTGTCATCAAGGAGGATCCAAAAAAAGAAAATGAAGACACTGTGTGGAGGGACTATACTTTAAGTAATTTCTTAAAAATGTTATAAAAACGGAGAGAAGGTGGATCAGATAGCTCAGTGGATGAAAGTGTCTACTTAGGCAGATGCAGGGGCCTGGGATTCAGTCCCAGTCTGCTGTGGATCCACACCCCCAAGGAGCACTGAGATAGGGACTGAGTACCTCAGTATGCTGGTGCAGGCCTGTAATCCCAGTGCTTGGGAGGCTGAAAACAGGACGATCACTACAAGTCCGATCTGTGTAGTGAGACCGTGCAGACCCTGTAGACCTCATACTAACTACATTAAAAAATAAATAATAAACAAACACAGAGAGCTGTTCATTTGAGAAATAGTTGAGATATTAAAGTACCTGGAGGTACATCTTAATGCCATATGAAAACCTCTTACATGCAGGCACAGAATGCTGAAGCTCCAGAGCATTCCTTCAGGAAAAAAAAAAAAAAAATTCATTGCTGAATCAGACTAGGGAGTTAGGGCAGTTCCTGTTCATCTGACACACCAGATAAATGCAGCTCTTTTATTTTTTAACATGAAAAGAATCTGAGTACATCTCGTGAGATATAGAACAAGTTGCTGTCAACTAACTCGTGCCAATGCAGACGCGCTTGAAGCAGTGTCAAAGGTAGGTAGCGCAGTAAGTGATGGGACCGTGACTGCTCCAGCTCCCTGGAATACTGAATAAGCAGCGCTTAGACCTGACTTCAGGAGGTGCCTGCAGCGGCTGGGAGCAGGGACCACGTGTGCACCCGGAGGGCACAGCACCGCGGGCAGAGGCTTCTGCAAGGCCAGGCCCCTCCTGCTCTTCCTCAGAGGCTGCGTGAGATTCCTGTACCTGCTCACCTCAGGACCGGAGCTGTCCAGAGCGGAGCAGTCCACCAGGGTGAGGCAGCACTGAGGACGGATCTCTGGGGAAGACACTCACATCTCTCATGCATGTAAGGATTTAAAAATATAAAACGCCCAAGGCAGCAGAAACGGAGTAGAAAATGACTACACAGAATACGAGACTGATTAGATGAAGTTTCACGTGACGTGTGTGATTTTGTATTTTCTTTCCCCTTCTTTTCTGGATATGCTACTTTCTGTTTTTCTGAGACAGTGGAGAAATGAGATGTTTGCTTAAGAAATTGAGAGAGGTCTTAGGTCTCAAGGATGTATTTTGCTTTCATAAACTGGAATGGAATAAAGATTTGTGGAATTAAAGGCTGCAAAGTGTGTTTGCTATGAAAATGAAAGGGGTAGGAGGAAATTAATAAATCTATACAACTTTTAAAAAACTGAAATGAAAGAAATTAGCCAAAGTAAGGCAAACCCACTTGGGGCACAGGGAGACAGAGATGGATCTGGTCATTAAAACTGGTTACTATAGGAGGCAGAATAGAGGACGGAAGGTGGAGGGAATTACACTTTGTTTTACACAGACTTTAATTGATTTTTCTTGCTATGATATTAATAAGCATACCTTACTTTTATAGATATAACAAAATATAAACAAAGAAAGAAAAATGCTTTCAAAACCTAGGCCAATAGGTCAAACATGTCCATGTCACCTGCTCCCTCTGGCCCTCTACAGCTCCCGCTCCCTAAGCACGTTCACCTGCAAGAGGAAAGCAGCGAGGAAAGGCAGAAGCTGAGAAGTGGAGCAGGGGCAGCCGTAAGGGCAAGCCTACGCTTCTCCCAGACTTTCCCAAAGCTTCACCCCCCAGCTCAAATCCTCATGCTTTTCTGCCTCCACCTCATGCAAAGGTCAGAAGCACAAAGGGCCAGAGGGGAAAGGGTCGCTGGGGACACAGCAGACAACAGGGCATCTAGGAGCCAAGGCACAGCGGCAGGGCAGGGGGAGCAGCCCAGGCAG
>PVKA01039820.1:0-13162 GCA_004027165.1 Ctenomys sociabilis
CTCCTTGTCTTCTCCAGACCTGGCATAGTAACCTGCAAGTGGGTGGGTCCAGGTCTGTCCTCTGTCCTCAGGCCTCAAGTGACTTGGGTCCCGTGACTGAGCTGGTGTGATCCCAGCATCTACCTCAGGATGTGGGGGCTAGGCTGGGGGCTGGGCCAAGTTTCGGCCATTTCCTGTGTTGAAAGAAGTCTTTCCATTCCTATTGCCCCGAAGCCACCCCTGAGAGTTTATAGTATTAGAGATATAGGAGCCCAAGGCGTTGCCAGCAGGCCTCTGGGTGCTCAGCTCCTCTGGGACCTGGGAGGAAGTGGGAAGTGCAGGGAGGAAGGTCTCTGGGGACAGGACGTCCTCCCTTTGTCAGTTGGGCAGGACCCAGACAACAGTGATCCCAGGGGTTTCCCGTCCCAGCCAAAAAAAATTATCTGTGTGATTGGGCCAGGCTTTGGTGGAGACCCTCGTTCTGGACCCCAAACCACACCCAAGATGTCAGAATGGGAACTGGGAGACCTTGACAGGCCCAAGACTCCTCAGGCCCTAGAACTTTTAGAGCCAGAACCCCATATCCAGTCTCTGACCCTGGTGAAACCAAGCCGGGGAGGGGGCTGGAAACCTCAGCCCTAGGCAGACAAGGAAGTGGCCAGGAAAGCGGAAGCAGCTTTGATGGTCTCAGAGGGGGCCGGAAGCCAACCGGAGTGGTGGAGAACCAGGCTGGGGGCCTGGGTTCCTGTTTTCTCTTCAGGTCCCTCTGAGCAGCCCCCTCCTCCTTCAGGACAGGAACCACTGCAACAACCTCAGCCTGCTGGCTCTTCACCAAACACCCACATCTGCCAATGCGGCCCGGCCTCCAGAGAGCCAGGCCCACAGAGCATGCCCATGTGGGCTGGTGGTGTGGGGAGCCCTCGGCGGGGCATGGCCCCTGCGCCAACTGATGACCTCTTCGCCCGCAAGCTGCGCCAACCAGCCCGGCCCCCACTGACACCACACACCTTTGAGCCAAGGCCAGCCCGGAGCCCGCTTCTCCGCAGTGGCAGCGATGCAGGGGAGGCCCGGCCACCCACCCCAGCCAGTCCTCGAGCCAGAGCTCACAGCCACGAGGATGCCAGCCGTCCTGCTGCAGCCCCCACCAAACTCTTCAATGATCCTCTGGCTTTGCTGGGGCTACCTGCCGAGGAGCCAGAGCCCACCTTCCCTCCAGTGCTGGAGCCCCGGTGGTTTGCTCACTATGATGTGCAGAGCCTGCTCTTTGATTGGGCTCCACAACCACGAGGGACACGGGGACACATGGAGGCCAGCTCTGCAACTCCAGCCTCAGCTGAGGACCAGGCTGCCAGTTCAGACCTGTTGCTTGCAGCACCTGGCTTTGTGAGTGAGCTTGGGGGTGAGGGTGAGCTAGGCCTGGGGGGACCAATGTCCCCACCTGTGCCCCCCGCACTTCCCAATGCGGCTGTGTCTGTCCTGGAAGAGCCACAGAACCGAACCACGGCCTACAGCTTGGAGCACGCAGATCTTGGTGCTGGCTACTACCGCAAGTATTTCTACGGCAAAGGTGAGGGGCAGGCAGGCCTAGGGAGAGGCAGAAAAGGGTCTGGGACAGAGGTCTTTGTCACCTGTGGGGCACACAGCAGAGTACATGAGCTGTTCTTTTCCTGTGAGGTAACTGCCTATAGGAAAAAGCTTAGCTAGGCTGACCCAAGGTGCTGGGCCTACACTTACTGCCTCTTTAAAGATCAAGCCCTGGCCATTCCCCCACAACCAGGGCTTGGTATCCTGCTTCCTTTGAGCTTGTCCTTATAGACAGAAGATTCCTGTGTGGAGGTGAAAACTCGGGCCTGAAAGCCTTCTACTAAGAAATCTCGCTTTCACCGTTGCAGTGCAAAGAGGGCCTAGGGCCTTGGAATGGAAACTATGAGTGCACAGGCAGGGTTGGGCCACATCTAAGCTTGACAGTAACTGAGTTGGCCTCCTGGGCTAGGGATAAGATATAATGGGGTGGGGCCACAGAGAGGTGAGACTTAGCTGGGGTCTCTACTGGTTGAGACTCAGTGGTGGACTCCTGAGGTTGAAAGCCACCTCCCTCCCTCCCCCTAGACCATCAGAACTTCTTTGGGTTTGATGAGGAGCTGGGCCCAGTGGCAGTGAGCCTACAGCGGGAAGAGAAGGAGGGGAGCGGAGGGGCCACCTTGCACAGCTACCGTGTCATCATTCGTACAACACAGGTGGGCCAGGGTCTTGGGATAAAGCCACAGGTTCCCTGCTCTGCACACCATATGGATCCCAAGTGCCACTCCACCTCTTCCTCAGCTCCGGACCCTCCGAGGCACCATCTCAGAGGATGCATTGCCCCCAGGGCCTCCCCGTGGCCTGTCCCCAAGGAAGCTTCTAGAATACGTGGCACCCAGGCTGAGCCCATCGTGCCTGCGTCTGGGCTCAGCATCGCCCAAAGTTCCACGCACGCTACTTACTCTGGACGAACAAGTGGTGAGTGGCCAGGAGAGAAGGGAAGTGTGAATTGAGCCTGGCAGCACCCAGGTCCCCCAGCCCTGACCTTATGCTGGCCAGGGCAGTGGCCTCAGAGCGCAGTTCTCCCTCAGCATATGAGGCTGAGCGTCAGAGGGAAGGCCTGGAAGTTGCAGCATCTGAGTGCTTGCTAGAAATAAACATGCTGAGGTTCTAGGCCCCACACCCCCATCCCCAACTAAATCAGAGCTGTGTTTTATTTATTTATTTATTTATTTGGTCATTTTTGAGACAGGGTCTCACTATGCAGTTCAGGCTGGATGTAAGCTCACTTTGTAGCTCAGGCTGGTCTTGAACTCACAACAATCCTCCTGCCTTAGCCTCCTGAATGCTGGGATTATAGGCATGCACCACCACACCCGGCCAGAGCTGCATTTTAAAAGTTCCCACGGCAGTGCTATATAGCTCACAGCCCTGAGTGCCATTCTCCTGCAGTTCCCTTGTTCCTGGCCAATTTGCTTCACAGGCCTCACTTAGTCTCCCCTCAATGTGGGTTGTTCAACTCTTTCCAAGGTTGCCCACTGCCTTTGACTCTCTTCTGTGGCATTCAATCCATCAGTCATTCAACAAACATGTCTCATCCTCTTGGTGTCAGGGCCCTAACTGGATGCTGGGGACTGGTCCAGATTAAGTGCTTTCCTGGAGTGCTTCACAGCTGGGTAAGGGATAGGAACTCATGGAGAGCTATGGACACAAGAGCAGGAGATCAGAGAAAGGAGATATGATAGGCTCTGTGGGGCCCAGAGGTGGTGCTGACAGCCTTGCTTGGGGGAAGGTTTCACCCCTTGGAGGAAATGCAAGAGCTTAAGTCAGGATGAGAGCATGTTTTCTGGATAGACAGGGTTGAGCAAGGCTTTCTGGCTGAAGCAGCAGCTGATGTGACATCTAGAGACAATGTCATGTGCACTTCAGAATGGGTGGAGGAGGACAGGGAGAGGCCTGCTTTTGGTCCCGTGGGCACTGGGGAGCCATGGAAAGATTCACAGCACATCTGACTCCAGCATGAGGACCAGGCTGGAGGGGCAGAGATCAGACTGAAGTCTGTTGCTGTTGTCCTGGCTAGATGTGGCGACCAAGAGGTGACAGTCCAGGGGCAGAGTGGACATTCCTTGTGAATGACTGAAATATGAGAGGGCTCAGATCCCCTGGCTTCTTGGCCCAGGGAAGTGGTGTTTTTATAGGACCAGGGACCTTGGAGGAGGTGCTCAGAGTGGGGAGAAGGGAGACAGGAAAGCCCAGCGAGAAGGTGAGGTACTGCACTGCTGAAAGGACACCTGGGCAGTTGGGGAAGTGGGTCTGGAGTTTGGGAGAAGGGTCTGAGCCACAGGCGGAGGTACAGTCTTTTTCTTTACAAGTGTCTCCTGCAGACACTGAGGGCACAAGCTCAGGTGAAGAAGAGGTCCTGGCAAGGTGAGGATCCAGCTGTCCTCAGTGCCTACTGTGGCCAAGAAGCTACCAAGATGAGGCAGCATCCATGAGCTGTCATGTGGTCAGGGCTGTTATTTCTTGTGGTACAAAGAAGTGAACCCTGGGCCTTTGCATGGAATTACATCCCTTTTTCTTTTTTAGATAGTTTTGCTGAGTTAGCAGATGAGATTCAACTTTTGATCTTTTTGCCTCAGTTTACCAGAGTACTAGGATTACAGACAAGCATCACCACCCTGTTGTGAATTTATTTCTTTTGTGGTGCAGGGGGTGGAACCCAGGTTCTCAGAAAGGCTAGCCATGCACTCTACTGCTGAGCTTCTGAACATGGGAGGTGGGGGTACCGTGGGTTGCTGAATGGCATCAGAGTATCTTAAACTGTGCAGGGTTGTATGCAGAAGGGAAGGGGCTGAAGCAGTGTGTAGAAATGGGAACAAGGTTAGGCAGAGAGGACTTAATACCTCAGGAGCTAGGGGTGGAGGCACCTAGGACCTGAATGGGGGATGGCAGTGTAGCCTTGAGATGAGTCCTTTGTAAGAATCACCTCATCTATTGTCACTGGAGAACCACTCCCCTCCCATCCTTTCCCATTTGTGACCTCCTCAGTGCTCCTGAGCACTACACATAGGACAGGCTACGTATGTGATTGTCAAGGACACCAGGTGGCTCAGAGAGGGCCATGGCTCAAGGCAACACACTGACCATTTCCCCAAGATTCAGTAGAGGTGAGGCTGGGAAAGACTGAAGCCTAAGATAATCTGCTAACCTTCTCTAGCTGAGCTTCCAGCGCAAGGTCGGCATCCTGTACTGTCGCTCCGGCCAGGGCTCAGAGGAGGAGATGTACAACAACCAGGAGGCGGGAGTGGCCTTCATGCAGTTCCTCACCTTGCTGGGTGATGTGGTGCGGCTCAAAGGCTTTGACAACTACCGGGCGCAGCTGGACACCAAAAGTGAGGTGCAGGGCACTGGAAGGGCAGGGGTGGTCCCACATGAGGGACAAAATGACCACATTAACACTCTTTTGTCCATATTGGCCAAAGGCTGAAGCTGAGTTTTAGAGAGTTCCTTGGGTAGCCAGGTGGTGAGCTGGGAGAAGCTGGAACTGTTCTCCAAGAACCTGCTATCCTACTACCTGAGCTGCAGGCAGAGGGTTTAGGGGCACTATCTCCTCTATCTGACACATCCTAGAAACCCGGCCTCTGTGCAGGTGCTCAACCTCCCTTGGTGTTAGGACCCAAAGTACCCGGCTGCCTTCCATTCACCAGTATGCCCCACTTGCTCATGCCAACATCCGCCCTTTCCTGGGACACCCACATCCTGCCTTCCTCTGAGCCCATTTCTTACTGTCTCCACTACCTCCCTTCTCCCTGGTATGAGGCTACAGCCTGCAGAAGAAAAGACAGCAGCCAAAGCTGAGGTCCTAAGCATGAAGGGGTCATCTCCTTACTAGCTGAGGCATGGAGGCTCCTGGGACAGGAAGTTCAAGTCACTCAGATTCCCTGAGCTGTCTGTCTGTGTCCCTAACTCCCCTGGCCACAGCGGATTCCACAGGCACACACTCCCTCTACACCATGTACCAGGACCACGAGATCATGTTCCACGTCTCCACGATGCTGCCTTATACCCCGAACAACCAGCAGCAGGTGTGAGGGGCTAGAATGGGGCTAGGGAGTGCCAGGGGCTTCTGGGGACCTATGGATGGTGCTGTGAGGGTGGTGATCTTTGAACCTTGGCCTGAGGTCTACTGACCCCAACAACCCGGTGGCAGCTTCCCAGACAAATCTCAGGGCTTTACCAGGAGGGGTGGGAAGCCACTGGTGCCAAGATTTTCCCTTTTCCAAATGAGGTGGGTTTCAAGGAATTACACAGCTCCTCTGACACCCTTCACCATTTGATTCCCAGCTCCTGAGGAAACGCCACATTGGCAATGACATTGTGACCATCGTGTTCCAGGAGCCTGGCAGCAAGCCCTTCTGCCCCACCACCATCCGCTCCCACTTCCAGCATGTGTTCATTGTGGTGCGGGTGCATGCACCCTGCACCCCACACACCTCATACAGGTGGGGGCCTGGGTAGCCCTAGATCTGTGGGTACCGAGTCCTAGACCTGCCCTGCCGTCCCTCATGGAGCCTTCCTCCACTCAGGGTGGCTGTGAGCCGCACTCAGGATACTCCAGCCTTTGGGCCAGCTCTGCCCCCTGGAGGAGGCCCGTTTGCAGCCAACGCTGACTTTCGGGCCTTCCTGCTGGCCAAGGCGCTCAACGGTGAACAGGCAGCCGGGCATGCACGCCAGTTCCACGCTATGGCCACACGCACGCGCCAGCAGTACCTACAGGACCTGGCCAACAACGAGGTGACCACCACATCACTGGACTCAGCCTCACGTTTTGGCCTGCCCTCCCTGGGCGGCAGGCGCCGAGCAACCCCTCGGGGCCCGGGCTGCGAGCTGCAGGCGGCGGGTGCATTGACCTGGAGCGTGCGAGCGGCACAGGGGACGCGGGTTGCAGCAGGAGCCGAAGGGGGAGGCCCGGAAGGCGCTGAGGTGCCTTGTCTGTTGGGCATCTCGGCGGAGACGCTGGTGCTGGTGGCGCCGCGCGATGGATGCGTAGTCTTCAACTGTGCCTGTCGCGATGTGCTGGCTTGGACCTTCTCGGAGCAGCAGCTTGACCTGTACCACGGTCGTGGGGAGGCGATTACACTTCGGTTCGATGGGGCCCCTGGTCAAGCAGTGGGCGAGGTGGTCACACGCCTGCAGGTGAGCGGGGCCGAGGAAGGAATCTGTGGTGCTTTTGCACCCCGGGCAGTAGCCTGCGCTGGAGCCACATAGCCCAACAGACCAGTGTTGGGTGGGTCACTGGCCCAGTTGGAGAGTGGCCCAGAAGGTAGCCCGTCCCCACCACACAAAAAACACACCCCTGCCCTGCAGTTGGTGAGCCGTGGCTGCGAGACCCGCGAGCTGGCACCACCCCGCGACGGCCAGGGTCGTCTGGGCTTTGAGGTGGACGTCGAGGGCTTCATCACACACGTGGAGCGCTTCACTTTTGCAGAGAAGGCCGGGCTGCGGCCTGGGGCGCGCCTGCTGCGTGTGTGTGGCCGGACATTGCCCAGCCTCGGCCCTGAGGCCACTGTCCAGCTTCTGCACTCTGCGTCCAAGGTCTGCGTCACCGTTCTGCCCCCTGAAGAGAGCGGCCGGCCCCGAAGGTCAGAGTGCTAGGGACGTGGGGAGATAGGAGGGTCCAGCTGCTGCCCAGTGCCTCCCCTGTCTCCCCTGAGTAAGCTCCTAAGATTCATGTCTAGATGCCTTTTCAGAATTCCATGTCTTGACCTCTCTGGACTGCACTTTACCATAGAGTAGAAACAGTTACAATGTTCTCCCTGCTAGAAAGGAAAAAAGGAAGAAAGCAAGCAAGCGAACTAGCCCTCAGTTTTTTTTCTTTTCTTTTTGGAGCAGTCTCACTACATAGTTTAGGCTGGTCTCACAGCAATCCTCTTGCCTCAGCCTCTGAAGTGCTGGGATTAGAGAGATGGACAATCATGTCCAGCTAACCCTCATTTTTGGGGGGGGGATTGAACTGAGAACCTTGCACTTGCCAGGGAAGTGCTTACTCTATTGAGCCTTCTCCCTGGCCCCCTTTTTTTTTTTTAATTTAATTTAATTTTTTTTTAACCCTCATTCTTAAAATTTTAACACACACACTATTGATTGTTTACTATGCTAAGCTAGATATAGCAAACTTTGTAAAGAGCCAGACAGTGGATATTTTAGGCCATCTTATCTCTGGTGCAGCTACTCAAACTCTTGCTGTAGGTAAATGAATTGAATGTTGTCAAATTCCACTAAAATTTTCCTTTTTGTGGAACCGGGGATTGAACTCAGGCCCTTGCACTTGCCAGGCAAGTGCTTATTCTACTGAGCTATCTCCCCAGCCCTCCACTAAAATTTTATACAGGGCCAGGGATATAGCTCAGTGGCATAAGCACCTGCTTGGTAAGTACAAGGTCCTGAGTTTGATCCCTGTACCGCCAAAAAAATAAAATAAAATTTTATAGATACTGGAATATTTGGATGAAATATAGATGTTCCTTAACTAGGCATGGTGGTACAGACATCCTGGAAGGCTGAAGCAGGAAGATTACAAGTTTGAGCCCAGCCTGGGTAATTTATGAACTTAATGAGACCATATCTCAAAAAATTAACTGGGCAAGGTGGCCCACACTTCTATTCCTAGCACTTAGGAGCTTGAGGTAAAATTGTTATGACTTAAAGGCCAGCCTAAACTGCTGAGACCCTGTCTCAAAAAATAATAAAAATAAAATTTAAAAATGCAGGATTGGGGAGATAGCTCGGAGATGTAAGCACCTGCCTGGCAAGTGCAAGATCCAGGTTTGATCCCTGGTACCGCCTGCTGTGCTGGCCCCGGCATATAATGTCAGCCACCAAAACTGGGTGTGGTGGCTGATACCTGTAATCCTAGCACTGGAGAGGCTGAGACAGGAGGATCACTTTGAGTCTGAGCTGCATAGCGAGAGCCTGCATGAAATAAACTAATAGGACTGGAGATATAGCTCATTATGAAGGCCTATATTCATCCTCACTTGATGAATAGGTTACTAATGTTAAACCTATCCTAAAGCCCAAAAATTGCAAATTGAACCATGCTGTCTGGACAGACTGTCTATAATTTTTACTTGTCATGAAATATTTAGTTGAATATTTCTTTCAACTATTTAAATATCTAAAAACTATTCTTGGCTCACAAATTACAAAAATAGGTACACATGCTTAAAGAAAGAAAAGAAAAAGGCTGGATTTTGTTCCAAGGAGAAGATTCTGGTTGCCAAGTGATTTAATTTCGTGTCTTGCTTAAGCTCTCCCAGAGTGCTATGAGACTCACTTTTCAGAGTCACTTGTCCAGAATATACAAGACAACACTGGGATTTGAACCCAGGTCTGAGAAAGATGGCAGCAAGCCAGGCCCACAGTTTTCATTGCTATCAGGACATCTGGAAAGCTTGCATCCTATAGCAGCAGCTAAGAGTGGGACCTGTGACACAGGAGGCGACTGGGGATCCCTGCCTGACACTGCCCCTCCCCTACTCCTAGGAGCTTCTCTGAGCTGTACCAGCTGTCTCTGCAGGAGCCCAGCCGGCGGGGGGCCCCAGAACCAGTGCAGGACGAGACTCTGGAGGTGGTCCTGCAGCCCATCACTAAGCAGCTGCTGCGCCTGTGCCTACAAGATGGAGCTGGTTCTCCGGGGCCGGGGGATCTGGCTGAGGAGAGGACTGAGTTCCTGCACAGCCAGAACTCTCCACCATTACCCCACAGGTGTGCCCTCCCAGCCAGTTCAGTGAGGCCTGGATGTGGAGGTCCCTGGAAAGCAGTCTCTTTTCTGAGCCAGTCCCACTTTCCCCAGCTCCCTGTCAGATGAGGCCCCAGTCCTCCCCAATACCACTCCAGACCTCCTCCTGGCCACCACTGTCAAGCCAGCAGCAGCTGGTACTGGTAGGGAAGTGCTGCCTTCTCAGGTGAGCAGAAACAAGGCTCTGGAGCTCAATAGGACAAAGGTTACCGCAGGTGTCACTGTACTGATATTTCATTTTTTGCCTCCCAGGAACAGCCACGCAGCCCCACTGACCATAAAGACAAGGGCAACCCGTCCCCAGAACTGAGGGCCTCCTTCCTGCCTCGGACTTTGTCTCTGCGGAACTCCATCAGCAAGAGTGAGTATAGAACCAGGGATGTTAGAGGGGTCTCTGGAGCTCCTCCCTGAGCCTGCTTTCTTCTGCCCCAAGTCATGTCAGAGGCTGGCAGTGAAACGCTAGAGGACGAGTGGCAGTCCATCTCGGAGATTGCCTCCACCTGCAACACCATTCTGGAGTCGCTGTCCCGGGAGGGTGAGCCAGCAGGACCCCATCGGGAGCTAGGATGGGATTTCTGCTCCCTCTCAGACCTGCCCTCATGGTCCCTTTGTCCTGTAGGCCAGCCCATCCCAGAGAGTGGAGACCCCAAGGGAACACCAAAGTCTGATGCTGAGTAAGGCTCCCTGCCCCATATAGTCCCTCTCCATGCCTCTGTACCCAACCTTGGTCCCCATCCACTGGACTTAAGCATCACCCTGGCCTGGCATCCATAGACACCTGTCTCAGACCATAGGGGATGGGGCTCCCGTTTAGGGGCCAGCCCGTGGTGCTGTCCTTGCCCTGATCCTACTGACTTCTGACCCCATGCCCTCAGGCCAGAACCTGGGAGCCTGTCAGAGAAGGTTTCTCACCTGGAGGCTATGCTCAGGAAGCTGCAGGAGGACCTGAAGAAGGTGCGGAGATGGCCTGGGGCCCATGAGGAGTCCAAGGGCTGCTCCAGGAAAGGGGCAGCTTCTGATGCTGTCCTCCCTCCCCAGGAGAAAGCAGACAGGGCAGCCTTGGAGGAAGAGGTACGGAGTCTGCGGCACAACAACCAGAGGCTGCTGGCCGAGTCAGAAAGTGCAGCCACCCGCTTGCTCCTGGCCTCCAAGCAGCTGGGCTCACCTACCACCGACCTGACCTGAGGCCACCTGCTGCAGCCTCAGCAAGATAGGGACCTGCTTGGAATTGCTGAGCCTTTAGGGTGCCTGGGTCTCACCAGCCTGGGCCCTCATCAGGATCGCACATTGCGCTGATGCGCATCTTAGCACTGTTCCCATTCCCCAATCCATTTGGTGGCAAAGGTGCCCCCACTTGTCCTTGTTTGTAAATATTCTGTGGAGAAATTTTTTTTTTTTTTTGAGACACCAACTCATAATCCTGCCTCAGTCTCCTAAGTGCTGAAATTATAGGTGTGTGTCACCACACCCAGCTTAGAAGCCACATTATTTGTGCGTGTGTTCAAGACATGCTGGGGGAGAGGCATTTTCACAGAGGCCACGCAGTTCCCTGGACGGGTTAGAAGCACAGGGCCTTGGCTGCAAGTTGGTCTGACAGAACAGCATCCCCGAGGCTAGGCTGTCTCTTGGCTTCTTTCCCACAAACATTTGTTTGGTTCCATTGGGAAGCAGGTGACTGCATTCCATACCTACTCTGCTGTCAGGTCCAAAACCATGTCTTAGGGCTTAGATCAGAAGTGAAGTCAGGTGAATCTGCAGGCCAGGAGAAGGACAGCACCTACAGTTCTGGGGAAGGCTATCTTTCAGGCAGCTCTATTCTCCTTTCTCTAGTCACCATACCCCCAAGCCTGGCACTCTTTCAGCTATCTGTCCACATCTTGCAAGGGCACAGTTCCAAGGATGACAATTTCTTAGGACTCATGTGGAGGACACTGCCCTCACACACTTCTCTGCTCAGCAGCCCATGCACTCCGATGTTCTGCACCAGGCTGGGCATTTCCCTGAATGGATGGCATCAGCAGGTTCCAACTTGGATCTTGCTGGAACCCTGTTTTCTAATCTGAGGCCCAGCCAGGGCAGTGATTTACCCATGATCTCACACTTATTCAGCCCTTCTTGTCTGCTTGACGTTCTTCTAAGACCTAGGTTCTAGGGCTGGGGAGATAGCTCAGTAAAATAAGCACTTGCCAGGGCAAGTGCAAGGGCCTGAGTTCAATCCCCAGTTCAAAAAAAAAAAAAAAAAAAAAAAAAGACCTCATTCCTAAGTCTTAATTTAGACTGGCAGTAGAGCTGGGCTCTGAGTGACAGCTGGGCTGAGGAAGGCTTCATGGAGGAAGTAACATGAGGGCTGAGTTTTGAAGGTCAAAGAGGAAGTTCACCAGGAAGATATCAAAGACATCTGGTAGGACCTGGCTGGGCTTATTAAAAGTGGAGTCAGGCACATTCGGGATTCCAGAGTCCCGAGGTGTGCCATAAAAAGTTGTGAAGGGTCTTGGAAATCCTTCATCAGCAGTTCCTAGCAGGGTGGCTCACTTTTTCCTGGTCACAGACTGCAGTGAGTAGCCTTCATGGACACTAAGGGAAGCCCCTGGTCATTCAAGGTGTGTCTGCAGAAAACTGGGACCTGGTCACATGGCTTATAGTAAAGAGTGACCTATGACAGCTGGGTATCAGAGCTCTCTGGCTGCAATGAACCAAGGAGAAAGCTGTAGCACCAGCCCTGGAAGGATGTAGTGGTTTAAATGCAGTAATGATAATGATAATTGGAAGCCGGGCATGGTGGCGCATGCTTGTAATCCCAGCACTCGGGAGGCTGAGGCAGGAGGATTGTTGTGAGTTCGAGACCAGCCTGAGTTACAAAGTGAGCTTAAAGCCAGCCTGAACTGCATAGCGAGACCCTGTCTCAAAAAAAAAAAAAAAAAAAAAAAAAAAGATAATGATAATTGGGAGAAGTGAGATCTGTCAGGACTTCATAAGGATTGGATGTGCGTTGCAGAGAAGTGGCAGTCACAGTAGTGTTTTGGTTCCTGCCTGGAGCCCCTGGGGACTGGTGGGGTGGCAGCTGAGACAAGGAGAAAAAAGGTAGAGAGGGTGATTTGAAAATGGTTGAAGGCACTGTTCAAGAAGCCAGTGGGCTGTGTGAAAGAGAAAGGGACTTGGGCTGAAGATAAAGACTGTGCCAGGAGAGGCTGTGCATGCCTGTAATCTCAGTACTTGGAGGCCAAGGCAGGAAGACTAATTGCATTCAAGGTCAGCCTGGGCTACACAGTGAGTTTAAAGCCAGCCTAACTATATAGTGAGGTAGTGCTTTAAAAAAAGTAAAAACAAGAAAAGACTGATGAGCTATGAACATCATGAGGTCACTCAGGGAGTGTGGGAAGGGCCTCCAGAGGCTTCCGGAGCTCACTGCAGAGCACTGGGACAGCCCAGAAGAGCTGGGCACTGCCTAGACTGGAGCATCGGGGCGCACTCGTTCACCTGGACCTCAGCCGAGAGCCTGTGGGCGGCTTCTAGGGGTCAGAATCCTCTGCTACGCTCTGCGCTACAGGTTCGCCCGGATCCTGACCTCAAGCCCCGACCAACGCCCGCTCGAGCTCCCCCTCCCGCGCTGGTGCTCACCTTACTCTGCTCCCTATGTGGCTCAGCCTTGCTTTAGGCGCCGCCTCAGTTCACCTCCTCACTCTGAGACGCGATTTTTGTTGTTGCTGTTGTTAGCTCTGAGGCTCGAACCCGGAGCCTTGCACTTGGGAGGCCGCGCTTCTCCCAATATTTCTATTCTCAGCTCCCCACCTCCTTTTTAAGACAGTTTCGTCGAGTGTTAAATTGCCCAAGCTTGGCTGGAATTTGAAATCCTGTCACGAC